>CAMPET010000391.1:2340-48583 GCA_946803715.1 Beroe ovata
CCATTAGAAACTCGGACAACCAAAATTTCACGTCAATCCGATAATCGGTTTCCAAGTTAAAGGCCGCCATAACCCCTTATCGGTATCCACCATAACATGTCAGACGTCAGTTTGAGTGAGCATTTGGAGATAACTCCCAAACGGATGGACCGATTGACTTGAAACTTCTACCATAGCTCAAGGACCATTAGAAACTCGGACAACCAGAATTTCAAGTCAATTTGATAATTGGTTTCCAAGTTAAGGGCCGATATAACTCCTTATCTGCCAAAACATGTCAGGTCGAGTGAGCATTTGAGGATAGCTCCCAAACGGATAGACCGATTGACTTGAAACTTCTACCATAGCTCACGGACCATTAGAAACTCGGACAACCAAAATTTCACGTCAATCCGATAATCAGTTTCCAAGTTAAGGGCCGCCATAACCCCTTATCCGCCAAAACATGTCAGCTTGAGCGAGCATTTGAAGATAGCTCCTAAACGGAAAGATCGATTGACTTAAAACTTCTACCATAGCTCAAGGACCATTAGAAACTTGGACAACCAAAATTTCATGTCAATCCGATAATGGGTTCCCACTTCCCTGGTTAACGGCCCACATAATCCCATAAGTAAATAGCATCTCAGATTTTACCTGTAAATACTTTTCTGATGAATTAAAATCTTGGGCCCATTCATTGAAACTTTCGAAGGGGAAAAACTCCAAGAAACCAACTTCTCGGTCCGTCCTTTTAGGATCAACTCTGAAACGAAATCTCTCAACTTCTTGCTTGTTGAATGCAATTATTGAAAATGCATGAAACAGTTGTGACAACACTGGGGAAAGCAACAAAAACTCACTTGAAGTGTATCTTCATATATTCTCTTCTCATGACATTTGACGGCCCTTCAAATACCATGAGCGATGTGTTTTGTCGTTCCATCACACTTTCGTAGCTGGAAATTGTAGAGAACTGAAAGAGGGTTTTGAATCATGATCACGTGATTATTAAGGAAACTAGAATGTTTATCTCGGGCTAGATCAAAAAATCCTAACTACAATAATAACCCTAACGCATACCTACTGGGAGAAAAGGCAATAAGCAGATTGAGGATTACGTAAAGATTGAATATTCCATCGCAGCAGGGGTATACTGTATCCAGGGTTTATCCTTCACAATCAGCAGCTAAACTCACGGAACAAGGGATAGTCTCGTTAGATTCTTGTCTCAAGATTGACGATAGTTTCCGACCACGCTTCACTCGCATCTTCTTTTGTCTGGATGCTCTGAACAGAGCCGATCATTGACCCCTTAGAACAGATGTTATTCTTTCAGTTTAATAATGGGTATCAAATCCACCATTGCCTACACACAGAATGTATCCTCATTCAGTCTACATATTCCTCATAACTCAAATATCGTGAAATATTGCTCAAATACCAACTCTAACTCATCCAAGACGTAGCTCTTTTCACAACTGATAAACAGGGCATCATTGTACAGAAATACAGCAATCCCGGGTGCTTCATATGTATCTGTCTGAAAGGATGTTCCCAATGACCCATCAGTGAATCTAAACATAAGAATAGTCTTCTAGACGTTGAACTGCAATATGTATCAAATCATTGGTTTGAAAGTATATTGACAACCATACAGCTCAGAATACAGCTCACCAATACAACTTACATGATGATATGATAAGGTCTCAATTGGATGCTCCAATGAGTTAACATAATTGGAGATAATCTGCCAACAATACACTGAGCATCCTGGCCAGGGGAGAGGCTGATGTTTATCCAATCAAGTCATAATTTTCACACATGAAATGACACAAGTTTACCATGAAAGCACTATTTTCAACTAGACACTCTGTACTCACCCCCTAATAAGACTGTATAGAAGACTGGGAGGACAAAGGCCTTTAGAACTTCTATCACGTTCCAACAACAGTATACACACTTTGAGTCTGTCTGTTGGACTGAAAGAAAACTTTTTACCTATTCTGGACAAGTTTAAGTATGATAACAGTGTAGAGATGAATCTATTACTCACCCTTCCCTTTTGAAATTGTCTGATATGGTTTGTTGGGTACAACTTCTACAGCTTCATTACTGATGGCTACATAGTCTCCATCAACTAGCTGTCCTTCATCTGGATCCATACCTTCATATTTTGTGTCATTAAGTGGGTGATTAATGAGAAAACAAATAAATAGTTCCATGATGCATAAGTAAATTGGGCACTGTCTGGATTGACCCGCCAGTTGTGATCATTTTGCAGGTGGAGGTGACAAAATTGTCATACAAGACAAGTCATAGGTATTCATCAGAATCTGATGAGGAATCGAAAAACTTCTCAGTGATCAATCTGTGCACACATTGCAAACTGTGCACCGTGCAAACGAATTAGATTTTGGGTCACACAACCAGAGAACAGATCAAGCATTGCATGAGGCAACATACAATTCATGCTGAGTTAAATTGCTGATACAGAAAAAGCAGCAATAAATTAGTGAATTTGAATAGTAAGTAAGCAATAGTAAGTTGAAATGATTGAAACTTGCGATAAGATTGATGCTGTGATGTGTGGTTCAGTGTATCACAAAGTTTGTCAATCGATGAACAACACAAACAACAAAGTGATCTAAATTTGACAACGCAATATTTTCCGGATACTATTATGAATTTGTCCGTTGTCTTTTGCGCGCGCAACGCGCGAGAAACAGTGTCGTAAGTCGTTGCGCGCGCCAATTATTTTATAATCTGTGATTTGAATGTTCCCGCGCTGCGTGACCCAAATACTCCGCGCGCGCTGCGCGTCTCCGTCGTCTTTCTACGACTTTTTAGTTCACTGAGTAGAACAGGGGCGCGCAACGTGTGCACAGATTTGAAAAGTCGTAAAATTACCACCAAGATCACGCGCAGCGCGCGCGGAGTATTCGGGTAACGCAGCGCGGGATCAATAAGCAGCAATTTTGTCGGACGATGCCAGAGCAGACCGCTGATGCAAGTCTGAGAATAAGTTTGCGCCGCGCGCAACGAAATTCTCGACAGGGTCTATCATCGATCGACAAGCAGCAATTGTTAAATATAGTTGATCAGCAGGCATTTAGAATTCATTATTTTTTGGGAATGAAGAATAGTTCTTATTTTTATATTTATAGTACGTTCTTATTTTTATATTTATAGTACGTGTCATGCTTCTAATGCTTCTAGTATAAAACATGAAACTTTGAATTATTATCGTTGATTGCGTTTATTGATATTAGCATCTCAAATTATTTAATCACCAGTTTAAATCAATATTGTTGTGCATTTAAAGGCGAATCTTGATTGTGCAGCACCAAGGGTAGGGAAAACCCCCTACAATCAACAATGCTATACAGAATTCCTCATTCCTGTCAATCATGTCATATACAACCAGTTCTTTACTACAATGACGTTGACTATATAAAACTGGTTGCATATGTTCTATTAATATTACAGATCCATAAGCTTACCCACTTTGTCTGCCCTTATTTTTCAGCTTCTTGGTCCTACCCTTGCTCTTTTTCCCACCTTTGAAATTTGCCTTCCCTCCCTTGGAGGATTTAACCTTTTTGGGTTTCTTTGATTTTTTGGTTTGGGGCTTTTCATGAAAATTCCTAACAAATATTGGTTTTTCCTTAACAGTGTCCTTTTCTTCATGATCCCCTTGTGCTGAATCGTTTTTAACTTTTGATTTGAGGTTTTGATCCTTTTCTTTCACTAAATTTCTGTTTCCAGACTTTTTTCCAGACTTAACTTGCATGGCAAAGATCTCAAAGGACTTTTCTGATTTTACTTCTGGGCTGCAGGTTGCTTCAATTGGTGAAATGAATTTGTTTTCTGCTAACTCAGAGACGCCTAGTTTCATGATAAGGCATCGGCAAGAGTTTAGATAATCTCTAAAAGCTTTGTTGAACACTTCATCTTTGCTGCTGGCAGCGACATCCATTGGGAGAATAGAAACGCTTGCTGTTCTGATATTTTGTCCTGAAATATATAGTTACATTATCTAAAATTTTAACTTATTATTGTTATTAAGTGTGAGGTAACACTTCTTACTACACCGGATATATCAGCCAAGAGGTAGATTATGTTCTATAATAGGTGCTTTTAAAAGATAGCTTTATGAGCAGTATCAAAAGGTCACCATGAATACTCTATTTCAATGAACCATTACCTACCTATGACTCTCAATTGCTGTTGAACTGCTAAGTCAAAATCTGCCAACTCTTGCTTATCAAGGAACTCTCTTCTCATTGAAGCCAGAGTAGCAGACTCAGAATCTGATTTTACGAAAGTTTCCTTAACCAAATTGAACACATCTGAATCCTTTAGCATGTTTGAACTCCAGAATAATGTGCCAACTTTTTGAAACATCCTAAAATCCATTTCTCTTTCTTGCTGACAGGACATCAGTAATTTCTGGTCTCGAGCAATGACCTTATCTTTTTGAGCATGATATAGGTCAACTTCATCTTTCTTCAACTTAAGCCTATTTTCAATTAGGTTCAAATGTTGCACTCTGTTCATGTCAATGAGCTTTTTGGAATAATTTATCATGTCACACGTGGCACATCTTGCTTGTAAATTTACCAATTCTTTGGTGACCTCGGTATCCAAGACAAGGCCTTCTCTTCTTACATGCTTTGCAATTTGAGGTTGATTACTTGCGGGATTATCAAATGCAAAGGAAGCAAAGAATTCCATAGAATATGTCTGGAACGTGTTCACATTTGGCTCAGTGCCATTGTCATATTGGTGAAGAGCCCCAATCATTTCTTTGAAATCGAACTTTCTGAGCCCATCATACTTGATCATATCCATCATGACTCCTGCCATCAACATGCTTTGAACTGGATCATTGACCGACAATAAACCACAACCTTCCATGTAATTTTCATCAAACACATAGAAATATTTTGTGGCATACATCTCGAGTAACTTTGCCAGTCTCTGGATCTTTCCCAAAATTTCACAGTTGCCCCTGGCAAGAAGATGTGATGAAATCCACCAGAGCCCATGCTTTGTTCGAACATTTGAAAATGGAACACCAATGTAAGGCTGCATATAGTATTTTGCTAGTTTGGTATGAAAAACTTCAAACACATCGTCAATGTGCTCCAAGTGCGCTATATCCTTGAACAGTTCAGATTTCTTTCCCATCATGTATTGGTCCATCTTTTCGGGATCGTCAGGAAAATCGCTGTCACTTGTGTCTGGAGTTTCACACTTAGTTGTGCCATAATCTTTCAAAATACTTCTCAGCCTCTCAACTGATCGGTTTAGCCGAGATAACCCAGTTTTGATCCCACAATCACACTCATCGCACGAGCTTACAATGTCGATCTTTGACTCCAAAAGATCTTGAACAAACTTTAGAGAAAGAATCCCCAAGAAATTTTTGGTTTGTTTCTGCAAGGATATGGCATTTGCAACAATTGCCTTTGGATCTACCTCGTCCAGGCTTTTAGGAACAGCTGCAGTTATCAATTCTACGTCCAGGAGCGATTCCTGCAGCACCCTCAGAGATTCTGCCACAGATGGTTTCAGATTTTCTTTCAACTTTTCATAACAATCACTATCCCCAATCAGCCCATCTTCAAATGCTACTATTGCTTGGAATCCAGCGAAATCCAAGTCACAGAACACACCATCCGAGTTGATGTAATCCTCTCCGTACGATTGTATAACCCTAACAATCTTCTCGACACCCCCTTCCATTTTCTTCATTTCCTGCATTGTTTCCTTCACCTCAGCCACACTACTAACTGAGCGAAAGTGACCATTCATGAACTCTACAAGACTTGGAACACCACGTTGCTCATTGACGAATTTCAGCAGCATTGCAGGATCTGGTACAAAATCAGCCTGAGTCAGCATTGACCCACACGTCTGAACGCCACTCATCTTTTCTTTGATCTTCTTTTTGGGAAGCAAGTGGAACGTGCCAGTAAAGTCAATCAACACATCAGCGACTCTACTATCTTTCAATTGTTTATTGGTAATTTCTGTTTGAGTTTCAAAAATCCAATCATAATACTGAATGAATTCCTCGTACTCCCCTCCCAAAACATGAATAACCGCTTTCTCCGGTGACAACACTCCATCTGCCACCCCGTCTGGGAATTCCTCACTGAGCCGTGTCCACCTTACCATCTGGTTGTAAAGACCAATACTATTGAGTATGTCGCCAGCATTAACTGATGCCGTTGTTTTCTTACGCTCCCGCGATTTAGCTTGGTTTTTAGCATACTTCTGGTTGAATGACGAATTGACTGTCGTGAACAAAATTAGGAAGAGATGCAAAAGAAACAGAAGCATGATGATTTAGCCTGATTCTGATATGATGGGCATAATGAATCTTATGTTGATGTAGAAACTGCTAATGCTTACTAAAACAGTGAATGATTTCACTACTACATTTCGTAATGGGAAATTCCATATTCTTGAATATAATATGGCCGTGAAAAATAATATTGTCGACCACTCATCTATAATAAGTGGATTGAGGGGTCAATTTACAAGTACTCTTTCAGTTCAGGATGACCTTATGGTTCTGTATCGTCAACGACAATATCAGCTCCTTCCCCTCAGCATTTGCAGTTGGAAGAGCCATTCATCACGGATTCATTGGTAAGTGAAAATTAACAATTTATGGATGTCACAAATGGCAATATCCACAATTGGGCGTCATGTTTGGAAGCCGCGAAGGGAGTAAATTTATATTCATCGCGCGAACGCGCGTTCTTTTGCATTTCATTGTAGATTTTATCATAAAATTTATCTCTGTGCGCGGCGCGCGCGATGATTTTACGCGCGAACGTACTTTGGCTTGCCGCTGGAGGTTCGGCGTTCAGTTAAACCAAAGCATAGCTTATGCTGTACCATCACATTTCGTTAATTCGACACCCTCTACTAAATAAACCGTTATTAGTAAACCTAATCAGAAAGTAAACTGAATTCACTGGTGCAACAGAGCATTAGCCTTGTTTTTATTTCATTAACCTACTTAAATAATAACGTTAATGAGATTACTTAGGCAGTTAGCCTCTGTTACCCATGGTAACTACCACTGTTTACAAAACTTGAATAGTAAGGAATAGATTTTGGTGCAGAATGTGGAGTAAAATGTTTGAAGGGACTCGAAATAACACCGCTCAATGATTATTTGAAGTTCTATTGTCTGAAATTATTAATCTCAGAACGGATACACCCAGACTCTCGACCGAACCACCGAGATTCCTGTCTTCGCCAGGTTAGTCCCCAAGGAAGCGCGCCAGCAAAATCAGGTTTAATGCTCACGACGGAATTTACTAATCTCCAATCGAGCGATCCTCAATCGAAAACACTTCTTATCACACATACTCCATCACGTATATGATATATGTGGTATCTGTGTTTTATCACGGGGACTCAATAATTCGATTATCAGTTACACCAAATATGTTAGGATGTTTCTGGGTGTGTCTGGGGACAGAAATTTGCACCTCAAATCTTTTCAGACACCTCCCTAGAATGTATCATCATTTGTATTTAAATACTGGTTCACAGTATGTATTATGTAACGTGGGACAAATTGGTGAAGGTTTGTAAGTACGAAGTACCTTGGAATATATTTGATTGTGGGGAGGTGTTTGTACGCTTGTACCTAGCAAAAACTTCGGTGTTTCTATGTCTGTACTCTGAATGTGCGTGTTTTCTCTTGCTCAATGCTGAAAACAAGAATTTAATTTGTTGAAATATACACACACAATAAAACTCGGCAAATATCCCAAAAGTACTCCCCGGGAGCTGAAGAAGAAGTCGTCAACTAGGCGGAAGTTATGGCGTCCGTGTTCAAAGTGACGATGTTTCCATGGTACCACGTGCAAATTAGGCGCGCGCTGATATCAGAGGTTACTGTATTTCATGTCAAATATGGTCAAGGCTGGATTTATTTCCAGAGTATATTATCGTTATTAAACACTCCTCATGGGAAACGATTATTGTTTAGCCACCCTAATTCATCACACTATCATCATGTATTTATCATTACAGCATGTCAAATATCGATTGACACTGCAGAGAAGAAGATGGTTGTTTTTATCCAAAATACCACACATAGCGCTAGCCCGGGTGTTGCCATGGTGACCGGTTATAACGTGGTCACGTGACACGCAGCCCAGGTCACGTGATACACTTCACGCTCGACTTATAATGACCGTGTCTTTATACGAACAAGTAGCTAATAAAGGACATGGTTACAGTAATGGGCTGCAGCAACTTAGTAGAAGTGCCCTAGATTACCACGCCAATTACTTAAGCAGCCCGGTAAAAGGCTGTGATAAACTTCAGGCATACCGACCATAGGCACAGCCATTGGGACCCAATCGAAATAATTGTATAAATATACGAGGGCGGTCTCGTGGTATAGTAGTGTATGTTCGATACCGTGTGGGGGTTGTAGTTGCTGCTTTCTCCGCCCCCCCCCCATAGTAGTGCTGGTGTCAGACGTGGTACCCTACTCTCTTGTAGTGCCCCCCTCTGAAAGTGAAATTTCGCAGAGGGGAGAGGATTTTCTCAGATCAGTTTCATATCTTGTAAGTAGGGTTTACAACGTTGTCACACTGCATGATCTTAAACTTTTAACCTATTTCCTGCATCCTTCTTCTCAGAAATATCCAGGGACCATATCTCTGCGTATTATTCCCCCGAAACTGCATCCCCCAGGTAAATTAATTCCCGCCCTAATACGAGCCCTTTTAGTAAAGAGATCTCGATCATTTTCATCTTTGAAGTCGTATGTTGTTTTTGATGTCGTGTGCGTTTTCCTCATATATATTGTTTGTGATGATAGAGCGGGATATAATGTGTTAGGGGCAGGATAATTCTGGAACTGAATAGTGAGAAATAGACACAAAAGCTGAGCGGTCAATCGGTAGAACACACATGTATCAATCACAGTCTGTGTGCCCTATTCGCCTCTAATGGTAATCAAAATATGAGCCCTTTTTCTACAGACCACTGCTCTCTATCTCTCTCACACACACACAGCATGTATCTTACACTCATCATTGCTCCTTTATCAATGTTTTATCAACAAAATCGGCCATGGAAATGTAAAAAACTTTTCCATATTTTCCATTGAAGGCTAGAATAATTCATGACTAAAACTCTAAGTCCGCACAATCTGTTGTTCCTATTTCAAATGGTTCAGATTAGGACTAAATAGCCATACACATTAGCAGTAATTCAATTAACTCAATGTTATTTTATGCAAATAATATCAATTCTCTGACCATGGAAGTATTTGAAATTTTCTCCTTGGATTAATCCCAACGTTTGAAACAGTTAATGCATGCTAAGATACATAACGCATACATAATAGTTGAAAATCGAACCCCTTTGTCCCATACACACATGATATATTTCAAATACCCCGTGAAGTCTTCGACAGCGAGGGAGGTTATTACAGTAGCTAACCCCTCACAATTAACATCATAATCCCCCTCTGCTATACCATTGACCGTGTTAAAGTCTGCCCTGAGCCTAAACTATCTTCTTATCTGAGAGGGAGAGAGCCGGAATTAACCATCTTCTTACCTCTTAGAGAGCTGTACTCTAACAGAGCTTCTTACCTCTAAGAGAGCTGTACTGGGTCGGAATAATATAGTTTACACGATCACAGTACCGGAGCTAAGCGCAGTACTACTAAGCGCAGTACTACTCGTAGCTATATTGTAACGGTGACACGTTTTTACTAAACATAGGGGACTCCGCTAGCCTTGTTTTTGTGATTCAAATAAGAAGCTCCCCCGCTGTGTGCGAGAGTGAGTGTGTAGCTACTTAGTTACTGTAAAGCCATTACTTAATGAGTGTGCTCATTCCATTTTACAGTCCCCTAGGAATATGTGGCAAGGTGAGAGAGAAAAGGGTTGACGGAAAAGATTTCGGAATGAACTTGTAAATAGGAAATCTGCATTGATTTGGAATTGGAACTTCATGGGGATATCTGTGATCAAATTCACCCATACTTCGGAATAGATTGGTAAAGGTGAATTTGTGAAGAAGGACGTTGCACTTATTAAAGATAGTGAATCACGCATCACGTGATACAACACCCCCGTTCCCCAGCAACGACAGTCCTCCCACACGTGTGTAAATCACATACACGCGCGCGCGTGTATACCGACACGTGCAATATGAACCGGGAATGAGCGTCTTGTGTGTCATATCGCCTCTTCTCTCCCCCTCTCCCGCTCAGGATGTGGCTTGACAAGCCTAATTGTACGACAAATTAAGGACAATTAAATGCCTGCTTTTCGGAAGCGAGAAGAGGCCATAGAAATTCGAATTTGAGATTTTCTCGCTTACACACACGTGCATTATAGATGAGTGTAGGAAGTTTATGTCAATCGGTGAACAAGAAACGGGGGAAAAGTATCGGGAAATTTCAGTTTGTGACAGGAAAGAATCTTAGTTCAAGGAGGAAGTGTTGGAGTATGTCGTCCAAATTTCCCGAAAAAATTAACTTTGGATAACTTCTCCGCTCAAATTCGTGAGGAATGTTCGTGTATACGTGGGCTGTGAACCCGTGCTAGCTTTATCGGCGCCATTTTCGGAGTTTGGGGGGAGAAAAGCGGGGAGTTTTGTCTATTTTCAAACGGGTGCTGACATTCAGGGATATTTCATGAACAGAAAATGGCTAATAATTCTCACAATAAATCCTGCGCTGGGTTTACTGAAATTATCCTTGTGCCAGGCAAGAATTAAAGATGTTCTCGAAAGTATAGATTTGATAAAGTTCACGTTCTGGTTCAGTTATGACTCCAATCAACAAATGACGTGGTAAAATCTTGAAACAATTCCAAATAACAGTGGTTGGGTCCTGAAAATTTCAGTTGTGAAGTTTTGCGCTGCCTTTTCAAGGTTTTCCCCCTAATTGGTTATAACTTTGCAACGAAAATTAGCACTCACTCAAGACTTAGTTTCAAAGAATGAAAGCAAAAATTATAGTTATCACATTGTTATCACACGGTTATTCTGATTGGTACTAATTGGTACTAATTTGGGCCGTTTCAAAATGTTTTTCCGTGCATACATAATTTTTGGTACAGTTAATTTGACCAAATTAACAAATTACCATCTAAATTACGTTGAACTTGGAGGTAAACTATGTGTTTGTTATCGGATTCTCTTTCCCTACCGAAACCTTGGGGTCCGATAAATTCTGTTTCCGATTTCATTGAACCAAAACCATGGGGTCCGATAATTTCTCCGCGGCCTACAAAGTTTACGATACTGTTTCCGATTTCATTGAGCCTACACATACACTCTCTCACATGGAATCGTATTAGTATTTGGCACGTGTAAATTTGTCGAATCGTCCTCTTCCTGACTAAAAGCTGTTGAAATCTACAGTAACTATATATTGCATCTCCTCCTCTACTCCAACAATAAAACATGTGTGCAACACAACATACTATCTAACAAAGAGACAGTATCCGTGCTTTGTAAAGAGGTCTGACTTACGGAGAAACTTGCTACTTTTTCAAGGTTACGTGATTGGTTGGAACTTGGAAAATGTGTACTGAGGTCGATGGGATTGGAAATTTTTCCCGTCGGCCGTCTCATTTGTGTGAATTGGAACACTAACTCATTTGAAAACATATCAGTACAAGACGACAATCTTGTCAAGGGTAGATTCACTGTCGCAAATCCATTGATGTTGACTTAGTTCCATCCATGACCTTATTTTGCCATAACTATTCGCCACCATAGATACGGCGCATATTTCGCAAGATATATAACCGCACGTGCAATTGTTATCTCGGTTTTCAGCTCATGTCACCATCCACTTATCACACTTATTGTGACAGTTTTGATAAGCTCGTGGAAGTTGAGCGTGTGCCACAATAGTTCATAGCTCGGACCACGTGACATGGTAATAGTCACGTGGTAACGCGCACTTGGTCACGTGAACACGCTGCATATGGTCACGTGACGGTTTCCATGGTGATGAAAGGAAACGCGTGTGGTTTATACGAATTTATGAGCGCTCGAGAGCGCGGGCGATTCACTTGAGGATGGGAAACCGAGTGATAAGATTCTTATCTTAGCTTCACACAATGACTCGTGAGTGTGTGTGTGTGTGTGTTAGATGATCACCCACATACATAGAAGACTCCCAAAATCTGTGGGATTTCTATAATTATCTTACCGACGTCGTCTGTTGTAATTAGTGTTTCGTAGACACTAGACAAGATGAAAGCTCAACATGAACAATATGTTCCTGAATGAAGATAGTTAATGAACTATCTCATGTGCTGAGATGTTCGTGTTGTGCATCTCATGAACCCTCTTTGTGGAAATAAATATGGCTCGTGAAATTATGAAGTATCTTGGAACAGTTATCTCGTCTTTATTAGATTCTCTGGGAAGTTATGTTTTTTACGCCCGTTTGTCGCTCAAAAAAGTTTCAACAACTCTATAAACACTCATTCTGTCGGTATACCTGCCGTGAATTTTATCTATCGCTAATTGTTCCCGCATGTTGCAGATTTCGTGGAATGTAGAGGCTGGAACACGACGACAATCGACAGATTTTCGAGGAAACTTTTCGCGACCTTGTGTTCCAAAGTCCAAACGTCTGGGACGGCTGATAAACGGCTGATAAACTAAGAGGTGAGTGAGAAATGAACGTCAACATTTTGTGAATGGGTAACGGCGAACACGATAAGTCGACTAGAAATTATGACGCACTCAGCAGAAAATCGTTGAAAATTTTCAGCCGTTGTTTTCGATCTTAAACTCATTCCTCGTCCAATTTTCATGGCAATGTTTCTTGTTTGGGAGTGATAGATCTATTCGCTATTATACAACCACACCCCACATGGTATTCTAACAATAGCACACAGCCCCCCCCCCTCTGCTGTCAGCACGCGTTCTCTCTCTGTCACGTGACTGGTTCTGAATGAGGTTAGAAAATGTTGTGAAGATTCTTCACAGATGAGCCCTAGAGTGTCAACAAGTGGGTAACACCCTTGGGGTGTGGTTCTGTGAATAGAGGGGAAGAGAAGGAGGGTGAATTGTGGAAATCGGGGCTGTGGTCAATGAGTGAATGAATGGTAGTAGGTGCGGAAAAACCCTTTCCGTGAGGGTCGATGGAGTGTCAAGAAAGAATAGAGAATGGTATTCTTGGGGAGAGGTCCCTCATGATTTTGATCACTTGACAGTGTTTCTTGATTTTCATCGGTCAATTGCTGTCACGTGATCGAAAAAATTGAGACCCCTACCCAAGAAAATACCATTTTCTATTAAGAGCGAGTGTTGTTGGGGAAAGTGGTGTCAAGATAAAGTGGTGTCAGAGAAAAGTGGTGTCAAGATAAAATGGTGTCAGAGGAAAGTGGGGTCAGAGTGAAGTGGTGTCTAAGAGAAGTGGTGTCAGAGAAAAGTAGTGTCAGGGTAAAGTGGTGTCAGAGAGAATTGGTGTCAGAGAAAAGTGGTGTCAAGATAAAATGGTGTTAGAGAAAAGTGGTGTCAGAGTGAAGTGGTGTCAGAGAAAAGTGGTGTCAGAGAAAAGTGGTGCCAATACGCCAATGTGATTTTGGAAGAAAGCATGGTCCGACCACATTTTTACATTATCTTCATCTCCACTAACTTCCACCACATCCACCCCAACTTTCCCCACCTCTATCCCTGAATCCCGTCAAGTTCTCCCGTGTGGTGACATATCAAATCGGTCGATTCGCACACTTGACACCTCAAATTACATATCCTCTTGCATCCCCCTCTCTCCTTCCCCCATTCACCCTTTTCCCTACATGTCCATGCTTGCATCTGGTTTTCACACTTAGCCAGGGTCATACAAGTTGTCAAATATGTCACTGTGTCTGTCAGGGAAGAGTGTGTGTGTGTGTGTGTGTGTGTGTGTGTCTGTGTGTGTGTGTATGTGTGTGTGTTGAGGTTATTTTGGGCACGCACATTTCTCTCTCCCTCACCAGGAAGGGTGGCTGAGTGACGGGATAAATTGCCCACACGTGTCGGGGATAGTTGCTATGGGAGTGCAAGGGTTGCTAAGTGAGTTGCTAAGGTAGTGAGTAGGGTTGCTAAAGGAGGAAGATGCTAGGGTATTAAAGTGGGGTTGCTACTAGGAAGTTGAACAGGGAGACTGGGTTGTGGGAACGAGGAATGAGTTAGAGGATAGGAACGCCTCATCCATGAACCAAAAATCCTTCGGCTATCCCTCCCTTTTTCCAATCTTAGTACTATCACTAATTGATCTGTTCTAATTAGAACAGCAAGTCCCTGCTACTCCACCTACACTAATTACCATAGCAACTCCAAGTACTCCGAAACCTGGACTACACCAACACCTTGAAGCCCTAAACTACAGATGTGTGCTTGCCACTCCGACCAGCCCTATCGACCTCTCCCCTGCTGAGTGTTTGAAAACAAGCAATTAATTTCCGAAAAAGTGTGCTGCACCCAGTGATCTGTGTGTATCACGTGGTGTGTTGTTGTTGTTGTTGTTATGGTGACTCTCGTGCTGCTTAAACTGGTCACGTGCAATGTTGTATTGTTCTGTGCCATTCTGAACCCGTGGATGAGAATGACCACTGTTGAGGGCATGGGTTGCGGCTGTTGTTGTTTTGACAACAACAACAACAACAATTGTCTCAACGGTCAGAGTTCAGAAATTTCCCAATTTCTCACAAAACATGTTCATTTCATTCAGCTACGAACAAATATTCTAATAACTTCACAAATTCCCCCTAATCAGAAAAAACGACGTCTAGACTTTGAGGATTCACAAACATACCGTTGCACAAGCTTCCATTAGGCTTGGCCGCCCTGTTTTTCTTGTAAAGCTCTCAGAGGGGGTCTTAAACCGTTTGATCAACGTCTAAAACTGAAAAATCTCAGTCTAGACAATGTGGGAGCTCGTCTGTGATTGGTGGAAAGTGTGGCGCGCGCCCTCTGATTGGATGCATGGATATCACGTGCATCAATGGTTGAGTCATGTGTTTCCAAGGCGATAGCACGTGGTTTAAGGCTTGTAATTGTCGTCAGCAAGGTAACCTATTCCCACAATTGCTCACTAATAACTGCCTGTCTACGATTTGTCACGTGAGTCACAAAGGTCACGTGAGCATCGGTTGTCAGGTGACTATGGTGGATACGGCAAACATTCTGCTGGATGTGTTAGACATACACACAGAGAATTTTCATTCCAGGAATAAACAAAAGTTGGGGAAAGTTGTAACAGAGTTTGATATGTCGGAATGGTATCAGAGCTATGCCTGCGTAGATCTGGTTTTCTGTCCAACTGTAATTTACGAACAACTTTCGAATCACTCTGATATCTTTGCATGAGTCAAAAACTTGTCAATACACTAGTGAAATCGCTGATCCAACTATCTCCGCGCCCCTTTCTTGGATTGTTGTTGAATATGATTCATCTTGCCCCCTGAGCTCACACCCTTGTAGCTCTCTCCATTTTGTGATCGAGCCCTACACTCGAAAATAGATACAAAACGATTTCAGAAAATCTTCTCGAAATATTTGCCAAGCACTTCTAAAGTGCCTTCCCAAAATAGAACTTCATGTTGTGTCCACTAGAATATAACGCACAGCCACTCATAAGCACGCGTGCCTTGGGCAACATATTGACATTTCGTGTGTTTCAAATAGACAATCTTTTGAGCCTGGATCAGGACGGTTTATGATTGGTCAATAGGATTCCAGATGACCAATTGCAAGTGACGAGAATATATATTGTAGTCATCACATGTTCAGAAATGTGTAATATCGAGCTGCCTTTTTTCACCATGGCAATTAAACCGTCTGCTATTTGACGGATGATTCCGATGAAATCACGCAATGACAACCGATTGCTCCAATATGTGATCTCAGCACTCAGCAGTAGCGAAAATGTTGAGCAATGGCCAAGGGTTTTTTTCATCATTTTTAAACCACTTCCCAGACCCTATTATAAGTGCGGACTGTGGAGACTGATGTTGACAATGTTAACACCACGACAGTTTTCAGAATGTAACGATTTCACCTTGAAGCGTCCCTAACGCACGAACACCCCTTACAGCACCACTAATGGCACCCCTTATTGAGAATTATCATCTACCATCCTGCAACTCTGACTGTCACAAATCGGTGTGTGTATTACTCAATCAACTACCAAGTTTGTTTGTAGTAGAGAGTGTGACACCTCATTGGTGACAAAACTGTCACGTGCACGGTTGTGACCGGTTGTCATGGTCACCGGTTGTCATGGTCACGTGATCGTCATTTTGAGTAACATCTGGTGCCATGAAATCATACCTTGTATCAAAGTCACTAAAATGTGTTATTATTGTTTTTATTAACATCGCTCTCTTTCATCTGACAGGGGATTAAGGACTGCCAAACTGTATCCAGATGGAGTCTATAGCTGTTGAAATATGACCAAATAAGGTCAAATATGGAAATGACTGAATATGGTCAATCGCTATAGAACTGTCACTGTGGTACTTGGTCGTACATTGATCCCCAGCCTCCAAGTCTAAGCTGCAAAAACAACACATCAAGCTGTTTTTGAACGGTTTAGTTATACAAACTCGTTGAACTCCAGGGATTTTCATAGTTAATGAGGTCAGATTGAGTCTAATTAGATCGGTCGACAGCACCAGCTGGTACTGGTAATAAGATGACGGGAAACATGTGTCTTCATGGGAATTTCAATTCGGGAAACTATAGTCATGGAATCATGAAATCTTGTCTACTCCCTGAACGATTAATCATTGTTCTGACTCAGATATTCTCCTGATAAAGTGGATTGTGGAAGTTCAATCTAATGAAATTTGGAACACAAATCACGCACTCACACCCATGAAACTTATCACAGATTAAATTTGTTACACGCGATCAGTACTGTCGCGTCGATAATCAAGCTGAATTTCGATTTAATGAAAAATTTTATCTCCTGCTGGGAATTTTGATATTTTAAATTCTAGACGTCTGAAGAAAAAACCTTCGATCCTATGAAAAAGCTCATCACATTCGTTGTCTTAGGAAATTAATTCGATTATGATGCTTATCGAAAGTATTGACACCAAAGCCCAGACATATTGCCTCTACGTCACAAATCCAGGATATTCTTACTTACAATTTCCAATGCTGAAAGGGTTTGTGACAAGTCATAGGTGGATAGAAAAGTCAAATGTTTACTGAACTGTAACATTTTCGTTGCATTTCAATACCTCATTTCAATGCAATAAACAACCCAATTAAAAAACAATTCAGCCTCTCTATGTGCCCTATAGGCGGTAATGAAAACAATTTTTATTTGATGGAGGTACAATTAAGTACCAATTTGTTGATTGGCCCATAATGACGCTAATATTTTTGCCATGACTATTGTACATGTATCTGAAAGATATATTGCATGTACTTCGTTTCTTCTACCATTGCTTCGTTTGAGTTCTCTGGATGTTTTGGTCAGGTCCACTGTCGATACCTAGTCGGTTATAAATCCATGATTTCGCCCACTCAACTCTGAGATAGGTTTTTTCAACTCCTCTGGACCTCTTTCTTTTCCAAATGTATCCCTCATCTCCAGCTCCTAAATTATCAAAAACATGACAGCATTTCTTCTGACACGCGTCATACTTAATTGACCCTCTCAATGTGCATTGACACGTGGTTCCAATCAAACAAGTATCCGAGCTAGCTCTCAGTGTCAGGTACTTAGATTCAACTCCGACAAGCTATAATTGAGTTCCAATCACTTCACACATGGTTATTGCACGTGCTGTCATATCTCACATGTTACCATGGTAATCACACGTGCATTCGACTAGTAGTATAATGAGATGGGTATCAAGCAAGGGAATCTGGATCAATTAAGATATGCTAATTATCCTTTAATTGACACATATCTGAGCATGATTGAGTCGTATACTCGTATAGGAGATGTGGAACATCCATCGGCCAATCATAGGTCAGATCGCTGAGTCGATGACCAATCAGAACTCGTTTCAACATCTCGTGAACAGCAAGTTTTGTCGTGTGACTCAATCAGCGATCCAAGTATGTAACAAGTGCACTGCTTGTTACCTGACCAATCAAGAGAGGAGATTCTTGACAAAATTGTTCGACAGCCAATAGGAATTCTCCATTCAGATTATGCTTCCTGACATGTGTATCAAGTTGATACTGTCAACTATCATGTACTCAACACTCAACAGCATTAAGATGAGATATGAGTCATGAATGTAGAATCAAGGTTATAATTGAAAGGCTGAGAAACCTATGGATATTGATTAAAAATGAACCAATAGATAAGAGTGAACCGGTTGATAATGATTTTCCCAAGTTACTACATTACTGGGAAGTGGGAGTTGAAAACCACTTTGAAACATTTCCAATTCAAAGATCGATGTTTATGTAACATTTTTCACCACATGTCACTTCTCTTATCTGTCCCATGAGCGCCAATCCCCTCACAAGGGGCAAGATATTTACTCCCCTCTCTTTCCCCCCTCCCTCTTTTTCTTCCCCCTTTGATACTATCACCCTGAATTACACCGGTGTTCAAAGACCCTGACCCAAGCTTTAACTGGTACGCCATGAGCCCTTTTTTGTGTCTGATCGAATTCCAAAAGTTGCCTTAAAATTTCGCTACTTTGACCACGTGCAGTGCGCGGCGCGTTGCTACTGGTGCCCGGGTCTGTCACGTGGTGTGACGTCAGGAGGAGCAAGGGTACTGATTGGACAGTTTTTAGTCTCACAGTGAAACACTGATAGTAGGAATGTCGCAAGCAATACAGCTCGAGCCAGCTCGAGCTCTTTGTAGAGGCCAGACTGACGATAGCTTTTATCATCTGCTCTAGACACAATCCACGGGTTCTGATTGGCTGAAATTCGTCACGTGATGTCAATTGACGGTGCTGATTGGTCGGTTTATTCGATCTCGTGTTTGCTTGTGTTGGAGGACCGATAGACATCTCACTTGCCGCTCGGGAGCACCCCTGGAACCCACCCCCCAATATGTATGCTGGGGTCAGACCATGGTATGTTACAATCTATAAATAAACACGCTGATTGGAAGTGCGGATTATAGGGCGGGAGATAATTTTCATGAATCGTGCCCGAGTTTATCAAAAATTCAGGGAAAATTGGAGGGAGGAGGGGAATCACAGTTGCATGTTCGCGTGATCTTGACACGGAATCACTCCTGTGTTTTTCTGAAAAGTGGGGAGAGGGCATGCATGTTGGGTGCGTTGTTTGATATTGAAGTTCAAAATCCACATTCATAACCCCGATTTCAAACCATTATGCCCCATGTAACCTCAGTCCTCACACAAGCTCGCTAGGTACAACAGCCGGCGGGGCGCCGGGGGGGGGGGGGGGGGGGGGGGGGGGGGGCGGGGGGGCGGGGGGGGGGGGGGGGGGGGGGGGGGGGGGGGGGGGGNTCGTAGAAAGAGAGGGGGGCTGTTTAATTAATTTCGCCGCCTATAAAGTCCCGATAGAATTAGTAGGAAATGTCAAAGTATGTGTGTGTTTGTCTGTGTGAGTATGTTTTGGAGGCTCTCTTTCATGAATCAGAAGTCCCAGCTTCTCCTTTCTTCTCAAAGCATTGGAGGGGGAAGTCTGGGGGCGATGATGAATTTGTCAGTAAATTTGGGCTATTTTCAAAGATAATACCATTGAAACTGTCTGCTGGTAATCGCATATGGTTGAGAACCGCTTTTCAATTGGGAGACAAATGTTTGTGTGGTCGGGAGCTAGATTGCATCTTGGTTGAGATGACGTCATAATGAAAAATGAGGGATGGAATGAGATATCATGATGTGGGGGTGAACATTTTGGGGAGGAGAGGTCGCTGGCCGCTTGGGGGTCGGTTATTATATCTCATACTGGAAGCCCATTTTGATCATCACCATCATATTGTTTTTTCGTGTTAAAGACTAAACCGAATGCACCTCCTTCTTTTTAAAATCTCAACAACGCTCGACTCCCACATGTACGATACACATTCTTTGGAGCCATTAAGCCATTAAATCGCCACCGATCACCGTATTTTCCGGCGCAAATCCGAATGATTGAATGAAACATCATTATCTTAACCCCCGTTGGTAAGGGGGGATTTCTGTGATTGTGAGTTCAGTGGTGCGTTGCAAATCACATAATCTCCTTCTTTGGCAGCATACGGTCCTCTTCCCAAAATCATACCATGGTGCCTCCTTGGGACTCTTTTCGGAAACTAGAGAGTGGGAGAAATGGGTCACGGGACATTTTTTTGTCACAAATAAGGAACAACTTCACCCATAATCACTCCCTAAAATACCACAGGAAACTCATCCCCAAGTGATGATTGTATTGACTATTGACACGCTACTCTGTTTCAGGACACCCAGACACAAAGTCTAAGTCTCGACTCAAAGAACAGATATGATGACATCATCACAACAGCTGTGACCCTCAGATGTGACCCCTGGCAGTCCAGCGCAGATTTTGTTTGATCTCGATTCCATGGTTCGTATCTGGTGACGTCATTCCGTGATCCAAACCCAAATTTCTACCTTTCCAAAATCGCCAATGATGTGAATTTTCCAACCCTGCGAATAATATAAATTTTGGACGACATCTTTCTCAAAAAATGATGATTCCTCTTCCTTCACTCCTCGGAAATTTTCAAATCTTATCATTTTCAGGTTTAGCTGAGAAGTGATCTTCACCAATTGAAAATTGAATTAGTATCACGCCCTACTCCAGTTTCAAGTGAGTTAATTATTTGTGAAAATCACAATCATGAAGTAGATAAAGATTTGCCGAAACCTTGATATAACTGTATGAGGTTATGAATGTTAAGGTATCCTAAAGTATGTGTGTATGTGTGTGAGCAGTTCATAAATCCAGGTCATACCGTGAAAATTTGATTTTATCATCGCCCCATCGCGATGTAGAAATCTCTCAGCGTACAACTATGAAACTGCGTAATTCCCCTCAAAAAACTTCAACTTAGAAGCCTACAACTCTTTGGCAACATTTGGAGACCCGTGGATAGTGGTATAGGCTGCGAGCGCTTCATGTCATATGAACAGATCGTTACACTATAACAATTGCACCAGCATATTATTCAGTAATGTTCTTCTCCTCTGTGCAGCAACAGTAATTATGCTGTCTACCCTCCCCCTCTGCAGTAGCTTCCCATGAATCACTGCAGTTTTAGCTTATTAAACCTAATTTTTAACCTATATCCCACTCCTTTACACCTAATTCTAGTAATTCCCGTGCGTTTTGCACCCAATTTACCATGCTACATTTCGTATATTATTCGTCTTGTAGAGAATCCTATGAGTATCTTGAAAGTTGGATTGTTGGGTTTTCATATATATGCGCAAAGAGGAGCTGTTAAAATGATCCAAGGTGTAAGGTTTTATGTTTACTGAAGCCAGGATATGCGAGATAGACATCGATGGATTATGACCTCGGGTCAGGAAAAAGAATGAGAAGAATTCATGTGGTTCGCAATTCTTTGATTGAACTTGGTTTGATGCCTATTCCGCAAGAGTATTTTGTAACAATTTGGGAATAAGTAATAACTAAAGCGCAGCATGTTATGTATCGGTATAATACTTGTCAAAAGAATTTCTTATTAAAAAGTATACTCTTAAACAACAACTACGACATGGATTGTTTAACCTAGAATACTTGCAAGGGACTCAAATACCACACATCTTCATACCGAAATCTCCGCGGAATCACATGTGCCAAAGTACAAGAGTTTTTTCCGAAAAATACACCCCAGATAATTTCACGATCGCTCCTAACTATCATATGTTCCACAACCAGTTCCCCCAAATTTCACACTCTGTCCCTTTGTCTTGTCGAGCTTCGGGTGGGGGAAACCATACAACTCCGCCAGCCAATCAGAGCGCGGCATTTCCATCACATGACCGCGTTCAGCCTATGAGCGGGCAGGAATATACTTATGTCACGTGAGAGGGAGAGGAAATGATGGGAGGGGACGAGTCCAGCTTACAATGATCCAGACTATGTGTGTGTGTGTATGTGTGTCTGTGTGTGTGTGTGCGTGTGTGTGCGTGTGTGTGTGTGTGTGGGCAGTGGGCACACCTTGGGCAACTGATAAGAGGGACGGCCAATCAGGGTCAAGTATAGACAACATAGACCAAGATAATAAGATATGCCTGAGGGAGATGATATCTGTGGCGGTGATTTGATAATGGTGGAGGTTCCAAAAAGTGTAAATGTAGACCGAATTTTGAAATTTAGACGGGACATTTTCATCGATCAAATATTTCGCCCTACAAGGGCTGAGTAGTGATAACTGGGCGCTCAAGCTTAGATATTTTCCCACGAGATTAAATTCAATTGGTTAAGTCACCCCTCTCCTCGTCCCCTCCTCTTCTCTTGTCATTTCTGGAGGGAAGTATTTTAAAATCATGTCAACAACATATAATATTGATATTTTAATTGCATCATACAAACGGCACTTGCCTATGTCACCACCATTTACGCACACGGACATACAGACACACACACACACACNGATACATCAGTCAATTCGGAGATTTTAATCCGATATTGGGGTAAAATGTATGATCCGGCCCGCCCCACGGAATCCACCGGATAGTGCCTCCGGAGCCTCCGGAGCCGAGCTACATTCTCACATCCCCCAGGGACTCGGGAGAGTTATAAAGTTGTGGTAACCAGGGTAACCGAATTCCTTGGCACCAAATCGACTCTCTCTCTATCTCTCTATAGTTCCGTGTGTATGTGTGATGGTCGTGACTTTACCACGGTTTCCCCCTTGTTAGATACATGTGAATCCTGGGATTGGGAGCTGGGGAGAGTGGGTGTTCCTGAATGAACGGTTTGTGGTTTTGAGGATCATTGTCGTATTGACTGTCACCATTTGTACCCATTGTGTGCTGATCCTCCTCTTCAATAAGTGTCACCACGATTTTAGTTGAAACTATTGGAAGGCTAAAGTTTCTGTTGGTAATAGAATTACAGGACACAATTAAAATATCTAATTCACCGCTTGGTAGACCCATTGACGGCTAACACTGGCCAATGACGTGCCTGATCGGTGTCACGTGACCTCACACTAGCCAATCAGGGGGCAGCATAGTTACAGAGATATGTACCGTTAACGCAATAGTGTCTCTTCTCAAACCCGTTACTCTCTCTTGCAGCCTTCTGCTGCACCAAAATCCACAGTTACAAACATATCTGTATCATTGTTTGAAGTACAAACTCACAATCTATGGGGCTCTCGCAGGCTAGGATTTTACAACTCTCTGTCACAAACCTAATCGAATTTTCAAAGATTACTGATAATCATTCTCCTTTACCACTTTCAATAAGACCAGCAGCTACAACCAGATTTATTTGAATTTTAACTAAATTCCATCAGTAATATATTTCACCCTCTTCACTCTCTCTCCTCTTTTCTCTTGACGTCTCGTAGCTGTCATGCTGCGCGCGCACTCTCACACGTGCGCGTCACGTGTCATTGTCACGTGACGCGCGCACCACGTGACCTCCCTCTGCTGCGTGAGAGAGCTGAGCCATACGAATGACCCCGTTTTTCGTAAACTAATCTTCACTTAACGCAGAGTCGAGTGTGTTTTAGTTTTGTTGCCCCGAATCCGATGTACGTTTCAGCGCTAACCTCGTCGAGTACAGACATCAAGACCATGGAGAGCATTAAGAAGGAGCCCCTGAACGTCCTGGAGTTTGTTACTCCGGACAACACGACTGAATCTCGGTATACGGGTGTTGTTTACCCTCCGTATGACACCGCCTGTTACACCACCATTGCATACCCTACATCCCACCAACCTACTGTCTACACGGGGCCGCCCTTCAACCGATGTGCCCGGCCCTTGTCTCCCTGCACAATAAGAACCACGTCAACCACTTCCTGTGCGAGTGAGGCCGACCCGGCTGCTGCCCCCACCTCCACCACCTCCCCACTTGCCACCCCGACACGGTCATCCTGTACCATGTCCCCTACCTCCCGGAATACCAATATTACCATGCCAGCTGATACCAGTCGGAATATTACCATGCCTGCTGACACTACCACTCTACATACTTCACCAGAGATGAACGATAAACATGAGCTATCGCCAACGGCAGGTACGAATTGTGGTTGTGTTCTTTATTATTGTGGTTGTGTTCTTTGTCATTGGGGTTGTGTTCTTTATCATTGGGGTTGTGTTTTCCTCATTGTGACTGTTTGATCCCATTATTTTGATTCTCTGTCCTAATTAGTTGTTATCCAAGGTGTGGTTCGTGTTGCTGATTGGTAGTTAGGAAGTTGCTATGACAACACAATATATCGTATCTGATTGTTAGGGGGAGTGGTTAAGGGGAAATTCGAGAATCTTCTTCCTCATTTTTCTCTTCGTTCCGATACTTTTCTCTCTTTTTCTGCAGATTTCAATGTCCTTTGTTGTCTATGCTCCCCCCTAAAAAAGTCTACCTCATCGATTTGTCCGTATAGTTTTTGCTGTAATATATTTTGAGACTTACTATGTAGTACCCCAGAGGCCACAAAAACTCGATAATTATTTTTCCGGGGGTTGGTGTATCTTATACCTGCATAATATGTGTTCGGTATTATACAACAACAAAGTGAGATTCTTACAACAAAATAAGGGAGCGTGTATTTATTATTATCAAGTGCTACGCATACATAATGTCATGTTTCATTACATGTAGTTTCCATTTAGTCATTACCTAAGATAGCTGGCCCCTTTCATTTGGGGACTCGTAATCCTGCGAGTGCGTTCTCGAGAAAGAAATTGTTAGTTCTTAGCTCATACAGAAGGAAGTTAGTGGATTGTTTTCAAGAATGAAGGAGAAAATATTACACGGCGAGTTCTCAGTTCTTCTTTGAAGTCTCCCCATACTTTCTCTACATTTCATCCTCCCCCCAAATTTTGATCCGATCTCTTTGTGTGTCAATATCAATCGTTTTCCCAATTTCCACATACAGGCCCTGTTTTAAAAGTTCCTCGCCGCGGTTCATACGGAAATATTCAAGGCACGATGGATACCGCCCTAAATATGCATACAAATTCGTCAAGTACACGGACCCAAAATAAATAGGAAGTTCCTTCCCAAGTCACTCTTTCTCGTTCGCGGCTCGGATTCTCTTCTTTATTCAATAAAACCGAAAAGACAATACACTCTTTTTGTCTGGGAAAATATTGTACAGTGCTTGTCTGTGTGTATGCGTATTTCCATGGAGCCGGGCCTTCGCTGAAAACGTCGAACAATAACAAAATATTCCGCCCTAATCCGATTCCAGCACGGGTTAAATATATGTGTGTGTGCGTGTGTGTGTGTTCTTTTCAAGCAACACACATAATAGTATTTACACTGAGATTTTGTATCTTATGATATCTTTGCGGTGTGACAGTAGGTATGATCGTTTTCCCCGGTGTGTGTGTGTGTTTGTTCGTTGTTTGTTTGTGTGTGTGTTTGTTTGTTGTTTGTTTGTTTGTGTGTGTGTTCGTTTGTTTGTGTGTGTGCACTGTGCGTGTCTGTGTCTGTGTGTGTTTGTGTGAGAGGCTATGGCTGGCACTACACTCTCTGATATAGTATGTAACTCAAACACCCAGCTATATTTTCCCTGCACATTGATTCTTGTTTGGATGATCAATGATACGATTAGGGTGGAAGATAATTGGATATAAAGCGATTATATTCGCTTGGTTAGTTCGGTGTATCTCTCTCTCCCAACACAAACTAGGAAGAGAAATTTCGGCTGTCGATATATAATCTCAGACATTGCACCTCGGCGAATCAGGGTATGCTGATTGCTCAATTCCCACCGACCCGATTGGCAATTGATAGAGACCGAGTACGCATAATGAATAATTCCTGCGTGAACACCTTCCAAAGACCAATCCTCTGTGTTTCTTTCCCAAGGTTAACCATCCTGACACCTCGTTATTTGACGATCTCCTCTCATTAGACCACACACACACACACACACNCACACACACACACACACACACACACACACACACACACACACACACACGCACGCACGCACACACAAATTCCCATCGGCAGCACTGATATCACCAAAAACTGTGTGTGGTGACTAATTCTAGTCATCATGTAATTATCATTAATCCTGACCCCATATCTCCTGCAATTTTACGGACCGTATTTATTGTCAACTCAAATATCTCTCCAACCTAATGTCTAGCATATCAAGGCACTATCGAGTATAGACATAGGAATACGATTGGACTTTGATATGGCTCAATGAACGACGCCCCCAAATTTCACATCTTGGTCACGCCTCATGGGAATTTGGTGGTTCATAGTTTGATATCTGTGCCCAGCTGCCCCTTCTTTCAACGTCCACGTGCCCAATGGGATTGAGAAATATCTCAGATCGGAAGATATGTACGACACTGATATCAACGTTAACCAATACCATAATCTATCGAAATCTGCTGCAGCACTCCTCAATTCTTGGCAAGCCCATGAAAACAATGTACTTCCATCCCACTTGTACAGTCGTCTGTTGACTGTTATATAGACTGTGTATAGGTTAGAAACCCTGTACTTACTTTAGTCTTATGATAGTTAAACATGTTTTAGAGCACATATATCTTGTTTAACTCCCCCTTTGCGAAGAGGAAGAAAGAGAGACTGAAAGAGAGCTGAAGAGACAGATTCATACTCGAATAGTCTTCTTCCTGCTGTAGCTGAGCTGCCCATTGCTCCTTCATAAAGTGTATGATATAGAAGCGGGAAGTATGTTTTAACACGGATTTATATGTGTTGTATACTATGATACCGTATATATAAGATATTGTACTTCTACTAACGGAGAAAAGTAAACTTCCGAAGTGACTTCCATCATAGACACAATACCTATCTTGCATTTGTAGGGGTTGGAGCTCATACTTGACCCTAGATTTAGCCCAGATTCCGGATCTCTTGACATCACCCTCATTCAACTCCCCTGTGCCATGATAAACTCTCAAAATTGTGACAAGGATAACTTTTGGATATTCTAAGATTGAGAGAGGTTCAGTTAAACTGGTTCAGGGGTAGTAGTGCGAATTTTTTTAACATACCTTCCCTATTGGGTGTGGTTGTGGATTTCAAGAGAGAGAGAGAGAGAGGGAATAGGTATCTGAACTTCTTCTATATCCGTCTTGTGTGTGCATATCAGAGGCTAAAAATAGATCTGGAAAAAATGGCATGATCCATTCCTAAATCATCTGTTATCTCATATTTTGAACCCAAGACGTAGATTGTTCACGGGATCCCAATGTGATTTTATGTACCACTGGAGACATTTAGGGCCTCTCTTCCCCCCCTAAAACTACCTTCTCTCCCATTGTAGCGGAAAATCAATTCATCATTTAAATGCCTACTCGCTTACTTTACATAATGAAGTGTATTTCATGCATAATTCAGCCTGTCCCCCATTACTCATGGATAACAAGAGAGGGGGATGTGGGGTGTGAAGTAGAGCGTTTATCAGCGGGGGAGGGAAACTAGGGAGTTTGGGGGATAAATTAGGGGGAGTAGGAGTTTGGGGATGAATTAGGGGGAGTAGGAGTTGGGGGATAAATTAGGGGGATTAGGAGTTTGGGTAGGAATAAGGGGGAAGGGGCTAGGTTGAATCAGGAGAGGGGAATGGGGCTGTTGGATGGGACAGTGGAGATGGGATTAGGGAGTGAGGCAAGGGGGAGTGAGGGAAGGATTTCCTTCTGATCTGAGCTCTATGTGCTCCGAAATCACGGCATGTTAATAGCTCCGAATCTCTCCCCTATTCTCGTTGACAAAAACTATTCTCACCTCTCTCTCTCCCCCTTCTCTTTCTCAAATTTACCCACATTTGTCCATGGATCCACACTCACTCCAGTATTTGAATATTGATATTTCCACCTACTCTCTCTCTCTGACAGCGTTGAACAATGTGATAAANGGAAGGGGCTAGGTTGAATTAGGAGAGGGGAATGGGGCTGTTGGATGGGGCAGTGGAGATGGGATTAGGGAGTGAGGCAAGGGGGAGTTAGGGGGCAAGGGGGAGTGAGGGAAGGAAATGATTCCCTTCTGATCTGAGCTCTATGATAAGTCCCACCACACTCTGTCCTCA
The DNA here is from genome assembly GCA_946803715.1 of Beroe ovata. Lineage (NCBI taxonomy): Eukaryota > Metazoa > Ctenophora > Nuda > Beroida > Beroidae > Beroe > Beroe ovata. The sequence goes on from CAMPET010000391.1 coordinate 30,497, forward strand.
GAAATCACGTCATGTTAATAACTCCGAATCTTTCCCCTAACAAAAACTATTCTCACCTCTCTCTCTCCCCCTTCTCCTTCTCAAATTTACCCACATTTTGTCCATGGATCCACACTCACTCCAGTATTTGAATATTGAAATTTCCACCTACTCTCTCTCTCTCTGACAGCGTTGAACAATGTGATAAATGTGTGTTCCAAGTGAAATTCCCCCTCTTTTTATCCCCCAATCGCTTTTCACCCCATCTCTCAAAATGTCGGCCATTTTGCATATCATTAGATTCAGGAGTTACCAGACATTGAGGCGAGTAATTCTCCTGCATAATTCAGACGTGGGATTGTTCATTCGCGCGTGCCGAACTGAAACCAGCCAATCAGACCGGGGCAAATCGAACACGTGGGCAATTTGGACCAATCACAGCCTCATGTGAAATTCAAAGGTTACGGGGATGTTAATTCCATTTTGGAATTATTTGAAGGGGGAATGATAGACACGGTAAGTTTGAACTGTAAGCGAGGGAATTCAATGGAAGAGAAGACGCATTTCTATTCCTTTGGAACGAGTCTATGCAAGCTATTAGGTTTATAATTCACCATTGCCGATAGGTATTTCTAATCAAGTTCATGGCTGATTGAGCGTGTTTCACTGACATTTCACTAGTAATCCACCATTTCATTACAATAACAATCATGATTCATCATATTCTACTAGACATTTGAACCCTCTCTCTCCCAACCCCCATCTCGCTTTATTCTCACCGGACCTGAACCTTGGACACCTTGTCACCATTGGAAACCAGGAACAATAGAAACCGTGTCTATAGCAACAACTCACCAATGAGCCATATATCACTTGACCATGATAATACCCAGCTGGTCTAAACTAGAACAATGTTTGTCTTGTTAAAAACTGTTTATTTAGCTTTCGAAACAGCTTTTCCACTTCATTGGTCATGAGATTGACGGGTACGGTTCCCATGATTAATCGAATCAAGCCCCACGGTACTTCTTGCCCTCGAACTCCCAGTTGCACAGGAACGTGTACAAAGTTCATTTTGTCCACCAATCAAACTCCGAAAAGTGTGGAAGATGTAAGATTGGGGGCCCTCGTGCTGTGCATTCCATTCAGGATGTGTCACTGAAACCGGTCAAAATTGGGGCAGATGTGGGGTTCTGCCAGCCCCCAGGGTTGTCAAAGTATACCTGATTGTCCGGTAGTGCGGTGCTGTATTACTTCCGCTCCTTCGCAAAGTTATTATCATACATACCATATGTGTCTTATGTGTGTGTGTGTGTGTGTCCGATGTGTGTGTATGTGTGTGGTATGAAAGTCCGATCAGCCCTGTCATAAGTCTACCCTGCGGTCCCCCGGCTATACCTTGTCGTAACTACATTATGTTACAGTCTTATGTGTGTGTATACCATGGTAACCAGCCAATGGCAGAGCTCTATAAGTGTCACGTGCTATAGTCATCATCCAATCAGGTGCATGTATTGGGTGGTGCAATACTACTGTTCTGTATTATATGACCTACAGTCGTTAGTTTAGGTACTTTACACCAACACAATACCAACCCTCAAGCTGGTAAATGTGTTTTTACAAAAACATCCTAGAAATAATACTGCACTTCATGCATGTTTACTTAACCAAGCTTATTTACACAATGTCTCTGGCTAGACGGTCTATGATACACCCCCCCCCTTTGATTCAAGTTCATCCTTTGATATTTTATCCTTGGATAAGGAATGTTTCCAAGAATAGATGCATCACGTCACGCTTAGACAGACAGTCGCCCTAGTGACGTCACGTTACCATAGTGTTGTCATACATATTGGAGTCGATCGTCTTGGAAAATTCAAACTGAGGAAAGGGTGTTGTTTCAGAGGATGAAGCGTGATGCAATATGAAAATATTCGGTGATGCAATGTTGATATTGAGTGTATGTGATGTATTTGTTTGTGTGAGTGTGTGGGATGCAATTGTTGGTGATGTCTGTACCATAACGTGTGATGACATCATCTTGATTCCATCTTGTGTCCACAGGAAAAACTGTTTCGTGGTACTCATGGGTCGACAACAAGAAAGTTCAGAAGAAGGGAGAAATTGTGAAAAAAGGTAAGGATCTCATTACGAATTTCGCGATTAAGCCCGCTTCAAAATCTTCTTCTCTGGATTTATTCTCCTTGTCTGCCCATGCTGTACAGATCTCGTTTGTTATTATGAGGGCAACATCTCGATTCAGGCACCACTATTTCTTGCTGGCAATAATCAAGACACGTAACAGGTCATACTTACCATCGCATAAACATGCTAAACAGTCCACCTGGTTTTATTGCCATCAAAATATGATTCTGGACCAAAATCCGGTCCCTTTCTGTCTAAATTTCCCTCAAAACAACTGAGTGTCTTTCCGTTTTGGTGCCATATGTCTCCAAACTAAGATTTTGAGTCACGTGATGAGTCAAAATGTGCCATTCAGTCGTGCGACTATCACTATGACTATGTCTGTGTGTGTGCTGCTGTGTGTGTTTGTGTCTGTGTTTGTATGTTTGTGTGTCTGTGACACCTGCAGGAGGTGTCAAGAAGTGTTATGCAACCTAAAACCACGCTCCGTGAAGTGATAATTTTGCACCCCAAATCCCACGACACATAGTTTAGCCACTGATTAGCGAATGATCGTGATTTTGTCACACCCGATGATAACCAATTCGAGGTTTCAGAATTATTAGAGCTTACATTAAAACAAATAGACGAAAAGATTTCACGAGTTCTCGATTTGAAAAAAGAACCTCTAAGTTTTTTGGCAACAATCCTCGACTCAAGTTACCTTTCCGGAGATCGGGAACAGCTAGGAATTTAACGTGTCATTGAGTGCCATTTGTGGTGCTAAAGTTTGGTCTCAGGCTGGCAAATTTGCGCCACGTACACCGATATAACTGTTTCCATGTGGCAGAAAATCAGGATTGTTACTATTGAACAGACACTTGGTGTAATGGGATAACTGGAACAGTTACAGTGAAGTGGAGTGACGTGAGACTGGGGGGGAGGGGGTTGTTGATGGTGTTTCGATTCCCAAAAGAAGGAATTGTATGGCAGAAAGTTTCACCTTTTTCAAAACTTCCTAACGTCGTTGCTTCCGAAGTTGCTCCAGCATAAAGTTAGATTCCGAAGGAGCGTTTAAACCAATTTTCAGCCAAAACTTACTCCGTAATCAGCTACACGCTTATTGCTTGTCTAAAGCTAATTCGGCCTACTTATAGCCGTCCTAATTGCTCCTTCATAAAGTTCTTGACTGATCCAAGATAAACATGCTATTTAGACTGCCTACTTTAATTGATCGAAGCTTGGTGAATATTATGCATGGTTGAATTCAGCGAAAGTAACGGTTTTTCGAGTACCTTGCTATCACAATTTCAGAACGGAATCCTTACTTACTCTACGCTGGATCAACAACCTGAAACCTGATTCCGACAGCATATCAAAACCCGATAACCTTACTTGATCACCTTCCCTGAAGGAACAAAACCGCTCTCCCTTATGATTCATGATGGAATGTCTCTAGGAATTATGCACGTGCAGTAACATGAAACTGTAAACACGGCAATTCCTGCAATGGTTCCCATTTTCTGAGCGTTTATCGAAAATATCTAACACGTTCGCAAAAATAATAAGATTCATTTTTAATGAAAATTTAAAAACTCTCTGTGTCCGCCAAGTTTGGTACTGTGAATTGAAATCAATATAGATTATGATCACACACACACATACATACACTTACAGACGATAATAATTAAAACACCTACTCATCCCTTATCTCTAACACTCCCCCTCGGATTAATCTTTCCTCGCTTCTGATTGGTCGATTACAAATCCGCGTGCTCTGATTGGCTGCGAGCGAAATCATGTGACTTTGTCTGTGTGTGCTGGGCCTACATAAGCTGTTATTTTCACGGTTTCTCAAATACTTAAATAATAATATAATTAGTTGGGAAATGAATTGTTATGAATTATCAGACACCCGGCCCACCTCCCCCGACGGGAAATGAGATAAGTAGAGCACACGTGACCAGAACACATGCGGTGTTGTCATGGTTACGTGTGGTTGTCATGTGTTAGGACATTAACCTAGACTTTGATAAGGGCAGCGATGGTCGGAATTCGCTTTTATATTGTCTGTTTTGGAACTTTTAAACCCTGTGAACTTATCGACCATCCAGTAGACTATAAGTATTCAGTAATGACTTCTCGTGAACTGGTTTAAAATTTGAGCAATGAGCTCGACTCGATTGAAATCCATTCCATGATCTTGACATCGATTCCTCGGAAATGATAGGAGGATGTTACAGTGATAAATTATCAAAAAAAAGATTATTAAAGTAGCTCAATTGTCAATCAGCAATCTGTAAGGATGTTGACTTCTCGATCTTAACTTCACAAACCTGAGTTGTAACACCTCAACCCATCTCTTGCAATTTGAATCTGATGAAATCTTCGGCTTTGGAGAAATCCCCCCTCCACCTGTTTTGCACCAACAGGTTCCACGACACCATACATACATTAGCTCGGCATCTATGACACTATCTGTACTTTAATATAGTACAAATATTATATACTTTACAGATTTATCGCCCCTGCATAACTCGACTAAAGATGTGTTTTTAATCGAATCACAAAACACACATTTTCGCGCTGCATCTCGTCCTTGTGGTACCATGTCTATTTTACACCTTTACATAAACTCTCTTTGGAAATCGTCAAAAAGCACGGAAAAATTTAGACTTGCATTACTTGCATTGCTTTTTTTTCAAAAAAATAACTCTGGATAATGTAACATTTTACCACTTTTAGTGTCACTGAGGTAACTTGATGAAATTTTTGAGTACCCTAGTGCCACCAAGCGTTACCATGACAACAACGCTTTACTCAAAACACCATTAGTGACAAACGTCACAAGGTTTAGGTCCCACGATTAATCGGTTTAGATCTAATTATCTGGCACATCATATGTTTTACTATTACTATTAGTAACGGTAAACAACTGTACCAAGAGTAATGATAAGCCAATGATGAGCTTGAGGAATTTCTGCTACCTCGTCTACTTGCACTATAGCGAGAATAATTGTGGGTCTGTCGGGATGTCTGCCCAAATACCCAACAACCAAGGACTCAGCCGATTTTTGTTCAATTTTTAGATGATCTCAATCAGCAATGGTTATAGTTTTGTCCACGCAGTCATTTCAATTCTCATCATTTCAGCTGCAGAAGACGACTCCCGACGTGAGATTGGAAAGAAGGAAAAACGAGTGAGGACAATCTTCTCCATTTCCCAACTGTTCAGGTTAGAATAAACTATTCCTTATATGGGCATTGCTGGTCACGTGATCTCCATGTATGGGCATTGCTAGTCACGTGATATCGCTGTGTCTTTACACTTATACAGTTAGTGTATGGTATAGCTCTCTACACATAGTTTTTTCTCTCTTTTCGGCTTTTGTCCGAGAGAAAAGCTAGCGGGAAGACTTTCAACTACGCCCTTGATAATGCGTCGTGTAAATATAGATGTGTCAAATCTAGAGTACTTCCAAACATTATATAAAGTCGCAAGCAAATTGAAAGAGAGGGGTGGAGGTTGAATCATAAAGTTAAATTCAAGATATGCACGTGCTCAGTACGCATAACCCAGTATATGAGCCAATTTCGTGTGAATCAATCTAGCCAATAGCCATGTTCTCTCATTTGCGCATATATTCCATGATACCATGAAGTTTTTCCATGAAATTAATAGCCGCTCATAATAGTCTACCTATCCCAGGTTAGAGCGACGGTTCAACGCCCAGAAATACCTCAGTGCATCAGAACGAGCCCGCCTTGCCTACTCTCTCCAACTCACTGAAACACAGGTAACCATAGCAACTGCATGAAATAATAACTTCGTAGTAGGATGAATAACTTTGCAGAGCGCGAAATGTTGGGTGGTTTTCGTAAGCAGGTGTGTGTGTGTGCCTGTTTTATGAACATCTTACCAGTTTGTCTGGGACACAAAACAGGAGACATCAGAGGGTAGCGACGCGCGCGCGCCGGACAATACGAATTATACGCTGACGCGCCTCTGATTAGAGTGGGACATTCAATAGTAGCTCGAGAGAAGGGAGGAGTAAATTAGCACGAGACCTTGGAATAAACGTGAATTAGTCTGTCGATCACACTCCCAGCATGTATCCCCTGCTTTACTCTGGTTCTTCCTGTGCCAATGCAGGCTCCAAATAAACAAGGCCTCGCTGAACTATGGACTAAATAGCTATTTGTACGAGCACGGCAATTTACTACCATCTTCAAATTAGCACGTTCATCTATAATCCGGTATAAGCAGTATTTACCGCTACTGCAGCTGTCCGAGGTCTATTGTTAATTTCTACGACTTCTGCTCGATATCCCCGATATAGTAACGCAAGATGAGACAAATATTGTGTGTGTGTGTGTGTGTTTGTGTGTGTGGGTGTGGGTGTGTGTTTGCATGTCAGTGTAGAAACTCCTACGACACGAACTCTTACTTATAGCGATGTTCACTCAGCTAAAATCAATGATGAAATCATAATTCTATCAGCTCGCCTCTATACGTCAATAATCATTGCATTATCGGTAAAATTGTCGACAATTTTTCACCATTCCAGCATATATATTATGAATTTCATATTTAACAGCTCAATTTATAAAGTTATAGGCTAATGAAATGCCAATCACTTTTTTCTGCATGTATATATTCTGAACATAAATTCAGAGGCTTCAAGTTCAAGTACCTGAACTCCCGGATTTAAATTCATGACGAAATAAGTTGTGCGAGTCTGCTCTTTAGCAGTCATTCGTAGATCAAATAACAGAGAATACGGAGAATTTTAGGAGATAGTAGAATATGGAGAGATATATTCTGTAGGGTGTACGGGATTTCACAGAATAACTGTCGCCGATGGAATGAAATTTTTGTACTGATATTTTCCATCGCCCGATCTAATATCATCTAAATCTGCAGGTCAAGATTTGGTTCCAGAACAGACGTGCTAAATGGAAGAGGGAGATGGCCCAGAAAGGAATTGATACCAACCAACAGAACCTGAACATTCCTAGTAAGTTGACGGGAAGATTGAAGAAACACACCTATGAATCCGAGAGAACTGTTCCTCAACTGCTCAACAAATCATCCCATATATGGACTAATCCCCTCCTCCTCAGACAGCCACCTTGACTCGGATCTATTCGGTGGATATGGAGTTCCACTCTCCTCCTCTGCCAACATGATCCACGGTCCCGGACTCCCCGGTTACCACCATCCTCATCTCCAACATCCGCTAGCCGCGGCCAATGGACCTGCCCTCAACGTCAGCTACCCTCAGTCACCTTCTCCCCATTTCGGTGAGTTTCCGGGAAATATTTCCTTATGTTTGATAAAGTATGGAAATGATCTTGAATCGGTACCGATGTAAGCATAGTCATCCCTCTTTAATGAGCATATTCTAATTTCCCATCTCTCATTTTCTAACCCGATTTCTCTGGTTCAGGCGGCGCTCTTCCAACCATGGCTGGAAACGGTCCACTCTACTCAACCGTTCCCGGTTTCCCTCAGCCAATGGCGCAGTGCCGGTCTCAATACGGCAACATACAACGCTCTCCCCTCTCCTGAGAGCATGTGCGAACACGTGGCATATAACGCGTTAACACGAGAGCAGCAAGGGAGAATCAGATGGGAGATGGATGAGATATTATAGGAGATGCGTCTCTTCCTCAATGTAATAACATCAACCAAATTCAGTTGACAGTCAAATTTGGAGTTATGGAGACAATTAGAGTTATTCATGGTGATTATTTAGCCATTTTTGGGCTGCCATATTGTTGCCAGATGAACATATTGAAATTGATGTGTGTAAAAGGTTGTGAGGTATTCTTCGATGATTTGATTCTCTGTAACGATAGGGCAGATTTCATGATTTATGGCGATGTTTGGATCTTCCAAATCCATCTATTTCCACCACATTATCATAATCAATATCTCCAATTAACTTGATGGGGAAACCCTACGCACTATGAGACTGATTTACTTTTAGTTCGATTTTACTTGATGTTAAGTACTAGTAGTTTAAAATTGTATATCATAACCAAATAATATTAATATGAACTTGAACTCAAGAAATGAGTTTGCGTCTGTTCTTAAAGTTAAAGTCGATCTTTGGCGGATGTCATCAGTCCACTGTTTCTTGCGCGCGGCGCGCGCGCCTCCATCGAAGGCCTGTTTCTAAAAGTTTCGGTCTTCGATGAAAGCGCCGCGCATAAGAAACAGTGCACATGCAGACTGAGACACTGACAGTGACCGATAACATCCGGCAATGTTCAACTTCATGTTCCTCGCACGCGACGCCCGTCTCCATCGGATGCGCGCGTTGTCGCTGTCAGATCGCAGATTGGTCCCGCGTATGCACACGTTGCGCGCCCCTGTTCTACTCAGTGAACTGAAAAAACCACGGAGCTGAGACCGAAACGCGAAGCGCGCGCGGGGTATCTTGGTCACGCAGCGCGAGAACATGTCTACTGTTTCTTGCACGCGGCGCGCGCCTTCATCGAAGGCCGAAACAGGCCTTTGATAAAGGCGCGCGCGCGCAAGAAACAGTGGACAGATATTGATAACATCCGGCATGTCAATTTTAGTTGCTAGCCGCGCGCGCAAGAAACGTGATCAGCAGAGGCCGTGGGTGAATATAACTTTAAACTGTGCACACGTCACGTTGCGCGCCCGTGTTCTATTCAGTGAACTGAAAAGTCGTAGAAAGGAGACGCGCAGTGCAGTGCGCGCGGAGTATTTGGGTCACTCAGCGCGGGAACACTTAAAACTCGTAGTCGTCAGGCGACTCCAGACCGCTGATGCATTACCGTGCGCGCAAGAAACAGTGGACAGATAACATCCGGCAACTCCGCGCGCGCTGGGCGTCTTTTTTTCGACTTTTTAGATCACATAGTATAATATCAATGATCAATAAGGGCGCGATCAACAATCATGATGGGGCGCGGCTGAATGCTGACGGCTATGTGTACCGTAGGTGTGCAATTACATTACAAAATTACATCAAATTTAAAAGATACAACTATACAATTACAAGGTACTTGCAAGCTTTCAGATACTGATAGTCATCAGATAATGATATTCAGATTAAGTCATTAAGTCAATTTGATTCAGATTAAGTAAGTCAATTTGAATTTCAAACAACTGAAATCACTAAAAATTGAATAATCTAAATTACTAGAAATCAAACTTCAAATTCAAAATAAAATTGAACTGAATGTGATCACTAATCCGTTTCGATACAATTTATAAACTGCAAATATCTGCCAGTGCCAAAGTAATATCTATAATTAATCTGCCGAAAAGATTTCATTCCATTATCAATATAATTCCAATGACAATTGGCCCACTTTTAAGTTGAACATTTCATTAATTATTAAAATTTCGAGTTCACTTTCAGAATTGAAGAATATAGCAGAGTTTGTTCAACTTCATGCTGTAGTATAACATAACTCTCTGGTAGGCTGCAATTGTAACCAGTGGCACCGTGCACAGTGTGAAATAGATCGTGTTTGTCACTTCCGCCATGACATAATGACGTGTCGTCGTGTCGATGTTCTCTCGGCCTGAAATTGAGAACGGGGATTAACTTGCACTTTGAATTCGAAAACATGGACGATTTTCAAATATCAACAAATATTGAACTGTAAGAGTGCTGTGGCCCGCCTCCCTTTATCGTCGGAGTTAACGTGCAAACAGGCTGGCGCCACTCAGCCTGCCTCCCTCGGCCTTACACTTGTTGACAAAGCCACAGCCAAGTGAAAATAGCTCGGAGTTAAGCACGAAGCGGGGATAACTCTTCAAGTCGTTATCGTTCATTTTCCATATCTAACACCAACACTGGAACTGTCTAGAACGGTCATCTGATCTGGAACGAGTAGGCAGTTCTTCAGCGCTAACGTGGTCTTTGTTGTTCTTTCTTTGGTTTTATTCTTTGTTTTCGCCTTTGTTCTTCTTAATCCTTTTCTTCGTCTTTGTTCTTTTTTTCGGTTTTGTTCTTTTTTCTTCGCATCTGTTCTTCTCTCTTCACCTTTGTTCTTCTTTCTTCGCCTTTGTTCTTCTTTCTTCGCATCTGTTATTTTTTCTTCGCCTTTGTTCTTCTTTCTTCGTCTTCGTTGTTCTTCCTTATACGGTTTTGTTCTTCACCTTTGTTCTTTGTTCTTCTCTCTTCACCTTTGTTCTTCTTTCTTCGTCTCTGTTCTTCTTTCTTCACCTTTGTTCTTCTGTCTTCGTTGTTTATTCTTATACGGTTTTGTTCTTCACCTTTGTTCTTTGTTCACCTTTCTTCGTCTTAATTGTTCTTTGTTCGCTATTTTTTTTCATCCTTCGTTTTCGTTCTTCGTCTTAGTTCTTCTTTCTTCGCCGTTGTTTTTCTTTCTTCATTGTCGATCTTCGTTCTTCTTTCACCTCACTTCACTGCACCTCACTGACCGTCACTGCACTTCACCTCACCTCACCTTACTACACGTGATTGCACAACACTTCACGTCATCTCGCTTCACTGCACAATATACTTCACTTCACTACACCTTACTTCACTTCACCTCACTTGACTACACCTCACCTCACATCACATCACTGCACTTCACCTTTCTGCACTCCACTACATAACACTTCACTGCACCTCACCTCACATCACGTCACTGCACCTCACTTCACCTTACTATACTACACTGCACAACACTGCACTTTACTTCACTCCACTTCACTTGACTACACTTCACTGCACCTCACTTCACCTTACTATACTTCACTGCACTACACTACATAACACTTCACTGCACCTCACCTCACATCACATCACTGCATTTCACCTTTCTGCACTACACAACACTTCACTGCACCTCACTCCACTTTACACATTACTGTAGTATAGGAAACTTCACAAGATCATCAATATAACTACCGGGCAACACAGTGGTAAAACAGTTTTACACGAAAATGTTCGTACCTTGGTTAGTCAAGTGAGTTAAGTGAACAGGGAACACCGATGATGCAGAATTTAATCAAAACCTTGGCGTGCAAAAACCTTGGCGTGCAAAATTTCGACGTGCAAAACCTTGACGTACAAAACCTCGACGTACGAAACCTTGGCGTGCTAAACCTGTTAATTAATACTGCATCACCATTGAACCGTGTCCAACAAACATATTCGGGTGGGTTCTAGATTTTCGAGAAACAACAGTTTTACCACCATCTTACCCGGAAGAGACAGGAACAGGACAAAAACTGACAAAAAACTGACAAAAAACTGACAGAGCAGACAAGAACAAAAAGTCATTGAATAGAATACGTGAAGTAAAATGGACCTATCTAGGGGTAGTCGAATACGGAATGAGCCGAGCTATTAAATCAAGGAATTTACAGAAACAGGACAAAAAACTGACAAGGGACAGAGCAGACAAGAACAAAAATTCATTGAATAGAATACGTGAAGTAAAATAGACCAATCTAGGGGTAGTCGAATACGGAATGAGCCGAGCTATTAAATCAAGGAATTTACAAATGTTTCGTATATACATAGTTACATACATTGTCAGTACCTAAAATTTGAATGAAGTAGTGTTGTAAAATTTATGAAATCATGGAATATACGAACAACTAAATAAATCATACAAAACAAAGGCATTTCATCAGAATAATGAATAGAGTGGATGGTCTCTCGACTCAACTTAGGCTACCTGATATTGTCCATCTGATCCAATATGACTGTTAATGACTGCTTTGGTCGACGAGGCCTGGAATGAAGAACTGAATAATTCATTTATTCATTGTTTGAGAATGGAATAATGCGATCATCACAATAAAACGCTATTCTCTAATTATCTTGACATGAAAAAGAAGATACTACCTTCCCGAGGTGATGCTGCAGGCACAAAGTAGAGATTCCAGGCGAAGTGTCAAGCGGTGTCACGGTTCCAGGAAGAGGTCTGAAAAATTGAATAATCAAACAGATGGATATAATATGGTGGGATCAGAGTGATTTCGGTTATCAACACCAAAATGAATACCTCACCTGAGATAAGTCAAACCGGGTCAAGATTCTAGGCTGTGTGTCAAGCAGATCCAGGCAGCTTGTAAAGGGGCGGTGTCAAGCGATTCCAGACGATATCATCACATGAGGAAAAGAAGTTTATTAGTAATAAGAATCATGCCCTGCTCAGGGAGAAAGGTAAGGAGCTGCGAAAGAGTGTTAGTTCGATAATTGAGGTGGACATTGAGGTGAACAATTCTCACCTTTTCTCCTCTTCTCCTTTCTTTAATACTAACCCAGCTCGTCTCTAGTACTTCTTCATTCAGTGATGATGATGGTGACATGAAAATATACGGATATGGTTAGTAAAACATAAACACAAAGATGTGACCCTGAAAGAGTGTTAGTATACCTGTAGGGGAATAGCGTTAGTGTACCTGGAAGAGAGTGTTAGGTGTACAGGACTAACTTAACCTACCAAATTTTTCGCGATCGGACGGGCTTGCCAGCCCCACCCCCCAATAACAAATTAATAGCAGACGGGCTTGCCAGCCCCACCCCCCAGTAACAAGTACTTACCGTTGCTGGAGCTTGTATAGATGATATATTACACTAACCTATCTAGAAACGTGCGGTGCTCGTGCGAACCCTAAGCTAGGTATTCATAGTATATGATATTCATAGGATATACCTGAAACAAATACACAATTGCTGCCGACTCACAAAAGAGCTGACTGGTACACACTCCCTCATTTCACGCTATGGAGTAAATCGACACTGGCCTGTATTAACCCATAACGTGAGACACTCAGAGTGAATACCATGGTCAACTCCCCGAGAGTAGGGCAGAAAAAGATGTCATAACCAAAACCAATGCAGAATGATGTCAAGAAAATATGGTAATACGGAAGGTTTTGGTGATGGCATCAGAATGGTACCCGAGTGAAAGTTTATTGAGAAAGCCAATAAACTATTTAAAGGAGCTAGGTAAAATCTACCTAAGTAGTTCAATAAATCTCTAAGAGAGCGGGATGGGTTGTGAAGTGGTGTAAAATAGTGAAAAATCAATAGAAATAATGAATGTCAGTCAAATATTGCCAGCCCCGGGTTAGAGGTTCTCACTTTTTCATTTATATGTTACAATCTGATACCTGATTAAAAGGAAACGACGACATTATCATATTCATACTTTCATAGCACTTACTGTGCCCATTCCATATACATAGCACTCACTGTGCCCATTCCAAATCCATCATTTTAAGCTAATACTGACCGCACATAATTGTGCCCTGAAATATGAAAAACCCGGGGTAAAATAATTTAACTCTCGTCTATAACCTGAGTGGTTTCCTCGTTAAGTTACTATTAATGCTCACAATGAGCCCTTGTACATTCAAAATGAGGAAAAGCAGATAAATTAAATCAAACTGGAAACTACATTCAATGTTTTCCCAAATGATGCCATAGCCTAAAAAGCCTTAGCTGAGATGAAATTCTCCCCAATCTTGTAATGGATCGATTGCGCGCCGTGCACGCGCACTGAAACCAAATTACCTTGTATATTGTAATTTAGGTACTTAAAAAGTCAAAATTACAATACATAAATACAATAAACCATATCACAATAAACCTAATTACAACATACAAATTGTAATTTGGTTCCAATGTGCATCAAGACGCGTATCCGACCATCCCAAAATCAGGGGGCCCAAGCGTACGCAAGGCTTACCGTGGAGAACACTCCAGTGAGAACCTTCTTATAGTATGTGGATCTCCAATTCAAGGAGACATGACAGGCAAGTTCGACTCCCTGCCTGGCCCAGACGAACTGACGAAACGAGGCCGCCGGGGATGAACAGCGGGGAGATGGTCCGAATGCTCACCGGGGCCCATACAGGCACCCAATTCACAGCAGATTGTGACGAACATTACCTTCTAGGGGTCTGACAAATGGCGCCAAATGGGGAAACATCGCAGCTATAGAGACCACTCTGATATTTAAGCGGGCGATGCCCGTGAAATGATTAAATTAAGTGTCCCTCACGTGTTACAACCACAATATTTCTGGAATCAGGATAGAGAAAATGATAGAGCCCTCTAACTTAGTTACCCAAAGGACGTGAAGAATGTCCTGACAACAATCCACTCAGGTTAAATAAACCTAGTTAGAATGATGATCATAGAGAATCGATTATGAATATAACATGAATACAATGATAGAAAGTATAAATATTGGTGGGACTAGGATATCTAATACATCTTACCCCAACTATCCAACCCTATCTATCCAGTAAACGTAATTAAAGATCCCAAAAACCATATTAAACCTGCCTTCTAGTTAAAAACTCCTATTCAAACCCTTTTAACCTACACAACGACAAAATATAATACCAGTTAACTACAGCTAGGTGAGAGTGACATGACGGTGACCAAATTGTGGGATGGCGGGTACCATTCTCATTAAGGTAAGTGTGACGATAAAAATCAATCAATAAATAAATAAGGCAACTCTCATCCCAAGGGAGAAGAACTGACTTCAAACCAACCACAGTCGCCAATCAGCCCGAAAAGATAGTAGAAATCAACTAAAAAAGCAAAGAGACAGCCACTTTTTCGCTAACCTCCCCCTTAATTAATCAATCCCTATCCAAAAAATTACAGAACCGAATTCCCAAATACCCGTTCCCTGAACTAAAATTCGGGCATCATGGAAACTGCTACGAGCACACACATACAGACGGACAGATCTTACTTCGTCTACCCTGACAATTTGTCTAGAGTAGACTCGTTACACGCTGATAGCCCGCTCGTCTAATCCACTCGTCAAGTCCTCTCGTCTCGTCCTCTTCTTCTTTTCTGGAGAAGTAAATTAGTGACAAGTCATCTCGGGGGTCAGAGTTCAATAATGCCACCTCAAACAATCGTCGTATCACTGTTATTATGTGTTAGAGGAGTGGGAAGGATGGAGACTAGAGAAGGGAGATGATGATCATAGACAAGCAAACTGAAAAGGGATGGAAAAATGTGCATTGTGCTCTGGTAAGATGTTTTTGGTGTTGTGCATTGAGAACTGTGCCTCAAAAAATTTAAAGTAAAATGGGCTGCAAAAAATGGGATATAGGAAAATCATTATGTTGTTGTGAGAGTGGTGAATTGAGTCCGTTTCTTCAATCAGATTAAGAGTTCGTTATTCCACCAATCCCGCAATCCACAAACCCCGTAATCATTCCACCAATCCCATGATGATGATGCAGTTTACTTCTTGTCCACAGAAATAGCCAATTTCTCAGGGTCCATTATGTTCAGAGTCCAGGGTTTTCCTGTCCATAGGGCTTTCCTCCAACCCTTGCTGTCTATTATCATAGTCTTCCTGACCAAGCTTATTATTCCTAGAGTTTCAGTCTATTCCATCATATAACCAATCACACCAATTCTTCAATAATTCCATTCAGTCCTCATATCCATTGTTTATTTCAGAGATCTCCTCCGTCAAGAAATCATCATCCGTCTTTCCAGACGTGGTTAAAAAGAAACAGAAAACCGTGCTTCGAAAACCGGGCATATGTGGACGAATGCAATGCTCATGAGAAAAATGGTCTGCGGGGTGCTTGCCAGCACCGCTAAGTCGCAGGAAAAAACGGCCATTGTGGAAATGAAGTATAAAATCTAACCTGTTGAATTCCCTGAGCAAGCTCTGATGATGCTGGACGGCTGTGAGGTCGCTGTCTTGAGGAGGGTCCAAACTCCGGAGACTGCTACCTGAATACGTGTGAGTATTAGTGAGAATCGCCAGAAAAAATGAGCATTCATTGACTGTTTGCACATCTGATCATCATCGAGTATACTGTGTTCATCTGCTCTGTGTTAATATAGGAACAATGATTGTCGAGTGATAAAGTGATAAAACAATGCCCACCTTTCTCTGCGAAGGGAACAGCTTGAAAGTGAGCTTCTGGCGTGGTGACGGTCCAGTGTGTGAGGTGCTGTCTGGACCATCTGAAAATAGAAAGTTAGAAAGTTGGAAATTTAAATGACAGCTCAAAAATCTCAGTTGCATGAACTGGTGACGGGTTCTTACCTTTCCCTAACGCAGAGAAAGCCCCCGGGCTGGTTATCTGAGAGTGGACATCAGATAGCTGAGAGTGGACATCAGATAGTTAAGAGTGGACATCAGATAGCTGAGAGTGGGCATCAGATAGCTGAGAGTGGACATCAGATAGTTGAGAGTGGGCATCAGACACTGACAGCTGAGAGTGGGGGAGAGAGTGGAGGAGAGAAGGGTTCCCTTCAGGCGATGGTCTATGTGAGCGGAGACCACCTGAAAATTTAACGTGGTAGTTAGATGTATCATGAAAATCATAACGTGCGTGGATATTGATAACCAATAAATTGAAAAATCGGCGAAATTGTGGCAAATTGAGAATATCTGACGAGCTTACCTCATCCTGCACAGTGGACAGAGCTGAAACCACAGATCTGTGTCGATCTGCGGTCCTGTGGAGAGCCGATATCCTCGTGCTGTGTGATCAGCAGGGCGTGACGGCGTGATATCACGGTGTGACGAGAGTATCGGCATCCACTGAGGGAGAGAAATACATTATTTGTTATAGATATACAATTTTTCTAAAGTTTGAAATGATGAGACGTATAGCGAATAAGTACTAAATAGTGTAATGGTGTCAGAATTACAAAACACACGATAAAAGGGAGAGAAACTGCTTTCTTACCTTCCACTGTGCTTGAATCAGCCCATACCAGTATGGAAATAGTGGCGGGGGTGAGAGAGGCGCTGTTGTAAACGTTCTCCGGCAGCAGAAATAATGTTGAGCCAATCCTGAAATACATCACGGGATTAAAACACGTTGTCATTTCCGGAAATTGGCCATTTTCACGGAATATCGAGCTTTTTAAGAGACGATTTACTTGATTGGCCAATTGACAGATTGATTTGGTAATTAATCGATCGATTAGTTGGAAGCCTTGAGTGAGATCTAAGAGTCTAGTCGAAATCCGGGGTAAAAATAAATCACGGCTCACCTGACAGCAGTTCCCTCAGAGCTACAGAAGCAAAATGAACAAAGCGAGAAATGGAGACAAAGGGGAGCAAACCAAACGGCGGAGGGCGGAGCTTGGTACCGTGACCTCGTTCTCTGATTGGCTGGAATCGGGTCACGTGAACGTGAGGACTGACTCAGCTCGGCAGAGCAGGCGTAGCAGCGCTCTGATTGGNGGCGAAATTGTGGCAAAATTGAGAATATCGTATGCTCTTACCTCATCCTGCACAGTGGACAGAGCTGAAACCACAGATCTGTGTTGATCCGCGGTCCTGTGAAGAGCCGATATCCTCGTGCTGTGTGATCAGCAGGGCGGCGTGATATCACGGTGTGAGTGTGACGACAGTATCGGCATCACTGAGGGAGAGAAATACATAATTAGTAACAGATATACAAATCATTTAAAGTTTGAAATGATGAGACGTATAGCGAATAAGTACTAAATAGTGTAAGTTGTAACTGTTAGTGTAATGGTGTCAGAATTTCAAAACACACGATAAAAGAGTGACAAACTGCTTTCTTACCTTCCACTGTGCTGGAATCAGCCCATACGAGTATGGAAATAGTAGCAGGGGTGAGAGAATTGCTGTTGTAAACGTTCTCCGGCAGTAGAAATGATGTTGAGGCAATCCTGAAATACATCACGGGGTTAAAATACGTTGTAATTTCCGGAAATGGGCCATTTTTCCGAAATATCGGGCTTTTTAAGAGACAATTTACTTAATTGGCCAATGGACAGATTGATTTGGTAATTAATCGATCGATTAGTTGGAAGACTTGAGTGAGATTCAAGAGTCTAGTCGAAAATCGGGTTAAAATAAATCACGGCTCACCTGACAGCAGTTCCCTCAGAGCAACAGAAGCAAAATGAATAAAGCGAGAAATGGAGACAAAGGGGATCAAACCAAACGGCGGGGGGACCGTGACCCCGTTCTCTGATTGGCTGGAATCGG
>CAMPET010000392.1:0-17688 GCA_946803715.1 Beroe ovata
GAATCATCAAGGGTAAGAGATTCACTTTATTCCCAGTGTTATTCCCTTGTTTCTCTCCGAACCTTTTGTTACCCTGTGTTATAGCACACACACACACACAGGCACAGACACACACACACACACAAACTACCAATTACATGAAAAACGGCTGGGTAACTTTGCATTTGTGAATTTAGGAAAGCACGGTGTTCATCAAATTATGCACCAGGTTTACCATCCTTTGCATGATTCATATTGCACAATCTCATCTACGTACAATGGTATCACTGTAATCTCCTACTACCATCAGTCTCCACTAAATAGTCGGTGAGCTGATTGCATTGTTTGGCGTCATCATGACGTCATCATCATTGCACATGTCACAGACAGAGGTTGATGCAGCTCAAAAGCACTGTTGCTACAGCAACAACTTGGTTGGGTGGATGTGTCGCCGGAAGCGGAGGAGTATCTCCGGGCACACTCCTTCCTAATAAGGGTCGTATCCTCTGCGGTTCGGCTGCGGCCGTCCGCCAGTAGCCACTCGCCCCCGGGCAGGTCGTAAGACCTGCGGGGGGTCGGGTGCGGGACCCCTTGACTCCTTTCTCCGCCGCACCAGAGGTAACCTAACACCCAAACCCTCACCAGTAACACCCAACAGCCAACAGCAGTCTCCTCCTAGCGGGGTGGGGCCCAACAAAGACGAATACCACCATAACCGAGGTAAGAACAAATTATCTCTCGTTCAAATTAACCTTAAGAAAAAGAAGAATGCTTGGGACACATTAGTAGCTTTCTGCAAACCCAGGTGCAACCCCATAATTCTAGTAACTGAACCCTACTCTAACACTAAGAATATCATCCCCAAAATTAACCCTAACCTCGTACCCTACTATTGCTCCACTGGCTCGACCCCCAGAGCTGCAATAGTGGTCCACAAAGAGCTAGACAAGCACAGTCGTGTCTTAAATCAGTTTACCAACTCCGATCAAGTTACCATTATCACCAAGTTCATGGACAAGGAAGCCATCTTCTCCTCTGTATACATGGACATTACACGAGACATCCCATCCACTCAAACTGCTCCACTCATCAAGTATGCTAGTGACAAAAAACTACCTCTCATTATTTGCTCAGACACTAACTCACAACACACACTCTGGGGTAACAGAGTTTGCAACAAAAGGGGGGAAGAACTGCTTGAGTTTCTCAACGACCACGACCTCCAATGGGCCAACAAAGGCACTACTCCCACATTCATCAACTCACGAGGACACGAGTCTATCATAGACCTTACCATAACAAACAATGCTGGGAACGACATCATCCAGAATTGGAAAGTCGACCTTAGCTACTCCAACTCGGATCACCGATTCATCACCTTCGACATCCATCTTAAGGGCTGCAGTAAGCCCAGACAAGTCAGGCTCACTAAAAACTGTGACTGGAATCGCTTTGACGACTACCTCAGTCAGAACCCCACCACGAACGCTGTTGACATAAGCCAAATTCGAGNTACACTAACCAAATAGCAACTTGATTTCATGTTCTACCCCCACTAAGTCGATGATTTTACACATTATAGTGCCCTCGTTTGCCTCCTAACTCCTTTCCTATGAAAAGTTGAAAATTTTCCCACGCTCGACCACGCCCACCCGAAAATGACCAACTTCCACCTCGAGTTGGAATTGAGTAAACTCAGAGGTGTTTATAGACACCCTTAGGAACACATTGGTGCAAAAATATCGTGGTTGCAATGATTTTCCCATTCATCATGCCCCAACCCCTAACTAGTAACTACTTTAACTTAATTAGTTTTTGTCAACTCAACTCACACACGCGTCATTCACGCGTTAGTTACAACCACACACACACCTCACGCACAGACACCTCTAAACGAATTGACCAAACACCACTTTGACTAAACACCACTTTGACCAAACACCACTTTAAGTGTAAAGAAGACAACTCTTCTTTAACTCCTCTCACCCTGTCGGCAAACCATGGACACCATTTTACCTACTCCGACAGCAGGCTAGATAGCTAGAACAAGCCATAATGTCTTTTGAAGTTGAACCCCTCAAAGCTGCAGGTCCTGATATGCTTCAACCTATCACTTTAAGTATACAAAAAACTTGGAAACACATCCGCAACACTGTAAAGAACATTATGATCAGAAGCCACGAGCTACAACACATCCCAAGTCTGACTCTGAATCAAGTGTCATTTTCTTACCAAAGCCTGGCAAATCAGACAATAACAAACCTTTAGAACCATTACTCTCTCTCTCCCACCCTGATCAAACTTCAAGAAAAAGTCGACCTCTGGCATCTGCAATATGACCTAGGAATGGAAGGCAGCCTAAGTAAAAAACATAAAAAGACACTTCGACTGAAGCTGCCCTACACAAGGCGATTCACAAAATAGAGAAACGCATTGCCAAGAAATGATACATGTCCTTGGTACCGCAACTATCTCTCAACAAAAACTACACTATCACCTTCCCTCAAAACGATTACATTAACCTTTATAAAAAAAATATAACGATAGACATCTCAAATGCCCACGTGCAAGGCATTTGCTGCTACACAGATGGCTCCAAGACCGACCACAGCCATCTTCATCGCATCAATCGCAAAGACACACCAGTCTGTCCCAACTGCCTAGAAACCGACGAAACAGTAGCGCACTTCGTTGGTCACTTCGTTAGCGCACTTCGTTNGTCTGTTGTAATTGCTCTGTCTTCTGTTCTGTTGGTCTGATTGTCTTTGTCCTCTATGTTTCTGAAATCTGTCTCTCTGATAGTCTCTCCTCTGATAGTACAACTCATTTTCGAGAATATCTGAGTCCTGGTCCTCATCTTCTTCCCAGTACTCATCACTATCACCCTCATCCTGGTCTTTTTCTTGGTACAACACTTCCTGAGGCTCTTCCTTTATCAGTTTCACTTTTGGTGTTACTTTCTGATAACTACTTGTTTGAACCAACCCGTCTGAAAAGGNAGCAACAAAAAGTACAACAAGCTTCACAGCGACACTAAACGCACAAAGTGGCGCAAATTCTGCACTGAAACCACCTCTATAAATGAGTCAGCCAGAATGAGCAAAATCATCAAAAGCTGCAATGACAAAAAAGAAAAGCTTGAAACAGTGTACATAGCTGAAGACAACCCCACTCTTACTGAAACACCTGAAGAAACTCTAGAAGTAATGACCAAACACCACTTTAAAGATGACAACTCCTCTGTAACTCTTGATCCTTCTCACCCTATCACTAACTCTATAACCATAGACACCATTTACTCCGACAGCAGGCTAGAACAAGCCATAATGTCTTTTGAACCCTTCAAAGCTGCAGGCCCTGATCAGCTGCAGCCTATCACAATACAAAAAGCTTGGAAACACATCCGCAACACTGTGAAGAACGTAATGATCAGAAGCCACGAGCTACAACACGTTCCAAGCCCATGGTCTGAATCAAGTGCCATCTTCCTACCGAAGCCTGGCAAATCAGACTATAACAAACCCAACTCCTATAGAACCATTACTCTCTCTCCCACCCTGATCAAACTTCAAGAAAAAGGCATCCTCTGGCATATGCGATATGACCTAGGAATGGAAGACAGCCTAAGCAAAAAGCAATTCGGCTTCAAAAAAGGCACCTCGACTGAAGCTGCCCTACACAAAGCGATCCNAATGACCAATCACCACTTTAAAGAAGACAACTCCTCTGTAACTCTTGACCCTTCTCACCCTGTCATTAACTCACTAACCATAGACACCATTTACTCCGACAGCAGGCTAGATCAAGCCATCATGTCTTTTGAACCCCTCAAAGCTGCAGGCCCTGATCTGCTGCAGCCTATCACTATTCAAAAAGCCTGGAAGCACATCCGCAACACTGTAAAGAACATTATGATCAGAAGCCACGAGCTGCAACACATTCCAAGCCCATGGTCTGAATCTAGTGCCATCTTCCTACCGAAGCCTGGCAAATCAGACTATAACAAACCCAACTCCTTCAGAACCATTACTCTCTCTCCCACCCTGATCAAACTGCAAGAAAAAGTCATCCTCTGGCATATGCAACATGACCTAGGAATGGAAGACAGCCTAAGCAAAAAACAATTCGGTTTCAAAAAGGGCACCTCGACTGAAGCTGCCCTACACAAAGCGATCCACAAAATAGAGAAACGCATTGCCAACAAAGGATATGTCCTTGGTACCTTTCTCGACATAGAAGGGGCCTTCGACAATGTGTCCTTCAAAGCCATCTCAGAAGCTCTGGAAAAATCTCCACTTGACAACTCCACTGCAGGGTGGATCACCAAAATGGTATCCAGCCGGTATGTCACTGTCACTCTTAAAAATGCCACCAAACGCATCAAAGTCAAGAGAGGATGCCCTCAGGGAGGTATCTTATCACCCTTTCTGTGGAACCTCGTAATTGATGACCTTCTACGATACACTGCCAAACACATCCCTGGGTACCTACAGGCCTTTGCAGATGACCTCATGACTCTAGCAGAAGGCAACGACCTCGATGTCATATGGCACAGAACCCAAAAGTCCATAAACACCATCGAGAACTGGTGTGCGACTAAGGGACTGAACATAAGCGCTCTCAAAACCAAAGTAGTAATGTTCACGTGGAACCGGAAATGGACGCTGCGTCCAATTNGGATCTCAGTATCAGCAGGTGGCAAGAGAGAACGGAGGAGTTTCGGCCCACCGTACCCCTCGCAGCTTACAACTGCAAGGCTGGGCCACCCAGAACTCCGGAATTCTGAGCTTCACAGTTTAGAGAGACGGGGGGATTGGAGATAAGAATCAATGGAGGGGAAGAATTGAACTGAATAAATAAATCAAAGTAAAACAAATACGTTAATAACTACACTATATGGATATTTCCAGTTCAATGTCAAGTGACTTATACAGTATATTGCCCCGAGTGAGTAGACTGAGCCGACGGATCCAAAGTCCGATTCACAAGGGGGTTTACGCTTCCGGTTAGGGAAACTCGCGCCGCTATCCCATGCCCAACACACTAAAAAGGTGTGCCGCTAGCCCAACGGTTCGCTGAGGTATGGGGAAGCTGACAGAAGTCGGGCGCTCCAATGTTACTGCAAAGTCACCCAACAAAAGACTAGAACACCTGCTAACTGACTCTATCTAAGATCACATTATCATCTATGATGTGATACTTTTGAAAGGTAGTACTATTTTTCCTAAGGCAACGTTTGATAATGTTAACTAGATCAGAATGTTCATAACCTCTTTCTCTCAACTTGTGGAAGACTTTGTTGAGGTTAGATATGAATGATTCAAATTCTGTACAAATGGTGCCATATCTTAGGATTTGACTAAAGAAAACATTATGGCCTACTTCCAGGGGAATATTACTCTGAGGGAAGGTCAAAGAAACTACATTGAAATTAAAATCGTCAGTTTTATTATATACAGACACTAAGACCTTGCCAGGTTGGATAGAGATGTTGAGGTCCAGGTAATTCACGTTCTTGTTGTCAGTACCTGACCTCTCCATTTCAAGAGAAGGATGATAGATCTGTTTTATGAGAGCTTCAAAGTTAAGATAGTTGGTGGTGATAAGATCATCGACATAACGTCGGGTTTTTGACACCTCAGTCCACCTCAAGTTGATTAATTCTCATGCCGGACACTGGGGCATCGAAAGAGCTGATGAACTTGCCAAAGCAGGCTCATTGAATGCCCCACCAACATTCAGCCCTGTACTGATGAGCCACATCAAACAAGCTATTGACACCAAAGTCAAATCATTGTCACTAAACAAGTGGCTCAGCAACAAACACAGTCACACCAACAACATTCTGGGGAACCAAGATGATACTATCATCAAAGCTCTCAATCACAATCTGGACAACTGTACCAGATACCGCACAGCAGTGTGCATCATCACTGGGCTCATTGGGCTCAATAGCCATCTCCATCGCATCAAAGGCTAAGACACACCAGTCTGTCCCAGCTGCCTAGAAACCGAGGAAACAGTAGCATACTTCGTTGGTCAATGTCCTACTTACGCACAGATGAGAATGGACACACTGGGCACTACGACTCCTTGGATGTAATCCTCAAGAACAACACCCTCGATGCTTCATCAACTTCTCTTTTAGAACTTATTATTATAAGATCCACGGTGGGGTCACTACAAAGGGCTTCTAAAACAAAACGATTAATACGGAAGGAGACAAAGTTTACTCTTCGGTCACCTAATGTACTAGGCTTCCTCTGAGTACTGTCTGGCTTAGGCCTCCGGCCTTAGGTTTCAGTATTGGTAAAGGTATTCCCTCCTTCTTTTTACCCTCTTCCCTCTTATTTTTTCTTACCATCTCGCCCCCCCCGCCTGTTTCCCCCTTGTGGCAGCTCCGGCTGTCTAGAGCCAGGCAGTATCCCTCTCGGGATAATCCTCTTGTGGGCCTAACAGGTCCAGGCTCTCTTTATATATATTCGATTATTCCAGACACATTGATAGGCAGCAATGATCTCAAATGAATTTATCTAAAATAAATTAATATTCTTTTACACTTTTTCAAGAGAACACCAACCCAATGGATTGCCTTTATCTAATTTCCAGTTCTCTATATGGTAGTATTCTGCTTCGTTATACAGACTCATCCCTATCTTTTTGACGTGAAGGTCATTACCAGAGTCATTCAAAAGCATCATCTGGATACCTTTCCTTGTATCTATGCTTATATTACAGCCATAGTCTGCAGCTGTTTGGCGATATATCATGCCTCCATTAGGGGCGTTAAATGTTGGTTTGTTGCTCTCACAGGAAATGTCTGTTCCAGGCTGAGATAGAAAATTATCATTTTGATAGTATTTGTTTCAATATAAGTTCTGAAACAAATTTAGTGACACTCACCTGATTGATCTTCATCCATACTTTTCCACTTGTTCCAGAAAGCCACCCACCATTGGTGTTAAGGATAAGCTTGTGAATCTGCCTAATTATTGATTACTAGTAATCAATAGATTATCTAGTTGAAACCTTACAATACCTGATATTCTTACTCTGATAATTCTAAGTCAATGTTTGATCTGTAGTAAGGCTTAAGAGTGCTTTAAATGAGAACTTACGAGCAGACTCTAACATCCCTTGTCTGTATGTCTTGTTTTATTGCACTTACACAACTTGTTCCAAAACTGTTGAGAGTACTATCATCACAAGTTCTTTCTCTTGTTCGTCGCTGAGCCACCCTGGAATTATCAAAGCCTCATTTTTTCATTTGTTCATTTGACAACTTGTGAAGGAATCAACGATATAAGCAATTTTTAGCTCTCCTTCTGGTATCTATTGTGAATGCTTTGCTCTTGCACTAATCTGTTGTGCTTACTTTGGAATAGCACTGTACAGTATACATATGAATGATTTCTTCTTTACTTACATGACAGTATTGGCTGCTCCACATTTTCCTATATCAACCCACTCATGCCAGTCACCCCATTGAGACAAGGTCCCATCACTTATAATGACATCACAATGTGGGAAGTTAGACTCAAAGTCATATCCAACCAGGCATGAATCACATCGCACACCAGTCACCCCATCTGATAAACAATCACATACTCCAGTAGCTGAGTCACACACTCCAGGTTTTACTCCTTCTTTGGTGCAATCACATTGATTGCATGTTGGGTAGTTGAAATATCCCACTGCACATTCGTTACAGAATGGGTAGTTTGCATAACCTTCTTCACACCTATCACAGGTTGTTCCTGCAACCCTCTCTTTGCACAAACATTTACCATAAGAATCACACACCTGGAGAAATGATTAGTATCTGCATCATTCAAAAGGTCTAAAAACCATATCATGAACATAGTTAAAAAGATTTTGATTAGTTTAGACCTACCTAAGGACTGAAGAAAAATAATAATGGATAATTACTTCGTTTTGTATGCCATCAGCTGTACAGTCACATGCCAGACACTGTTTACCAGGAATTTCACTACTGGCATAAGAGCCAACTAGACATGCGCAGCTATACCCTCCTTCACTGTTGCTACAAGTTCCCAGATTTAATTGTACCAAGCACCTGGAAAGAATTTTCGTATAGGAGTGGATGAGAAAATCACTGAAAGTGAGGGCAACGCCCTGTTATCTGATGACGTCCGTTACAAAATACCTTGTGTATCCAATTTCTCCATGGTCACACTCATCCTTATCACTGCACTTACCATCTACCCTGTTTATGTGATACCTGGGGACAATGGAAATTGTGAATTTGAATAATAAGCTGCTAGAAATTGCAGGGTCTGTTTCTTGCAGCAGCTATATAATTTGAAACTTGTTTGAAGTACTGACCCCTCAGCACAAGTGCAGGTGAAGCTGCCAGGAGAATTTGTGCACCCTGTAGATCCAGTCCCACAGAATCCTTCAATTTGACACTCATCTATGTCATCTTGTTCAGTTACGTCCCAAATACCTATCAAAGAAATGTGTATGAAATACCTTTCAAGAAATGTGTAAGAAATGCCTAATCAAGAAATGTGTAAGAAATGCCTTATAAGAATGTTCTTATGCGCCATAAACCATACAGTATGCAATCAAATATGTGCAGCAGTAACGGATTGATCACACCCTCATCATGCGCATTTTCTTTTTACCTGCAATGTCATCAGCATTTTTGAATGAAGCTGTGCATTTAGTTGATGTTGCGCCATCCCTCCACTTATAGCCATCTGCTGGGTCTGGCAGGGGCCTACTTTCACCAATACCAAATGTTGTACCCTCAAAATCACAATTGGATACACACAACAAGCTCATTATCTCTGTTGTCCACTGGCTGTCATAACCGCAGGTTATTTCGGCGACAACATTCCCATAAGGTGACATGACCAGGGATTTATTCTGATCAGCGCACCGGATTGGGATCACTTGACCAGGATGAATTGTTGCAGCTTTACACCCACCGCCCTCTATATCGGACCGGATAAATTCCGGGCAACTGCGAGTATCATAAACTCTCTTGAATTCATTCGTCATTGACGTGACGTCATCTTTAAACTTATTCATTTTGAATTCTAAATATCCACGGTTCGTATTGATGGGAGAGGGGCAGACGGGTTCATCCTCACTCGTTCTCCTAGCATCATTGATCAAAAAGTTGAAAACTTTTGCCTCCATTGACGTTAAAGAGAGGTGCATTTGGAAGAGCTCTTTCCATGTAGATTTGATGTTTTGAGTGTACTCTTCAGTGCACCCATTCACCATAAGCTCGTCCATTACCGCGGCTATAAACGAGTCCTTTTCAGCGATTATAGCCATTTCAACTGCTTGTTTTGCTTCATTGAAATCCCTATTGTTTTCATACAGAAATCTGGAGAAGTCTTCCATTGCATAGTCATTGCCATATTCTGAAGCTAGGGCAAATTCATCAACGTACACGGGCACTGTGAATTTCAATGTATTGAAGTATCTGTTCTGAACTATGGACCCTCTTAGGTTTTTGATACGGTTGTGAACTTCCGTGAAACCGTTTTCAATAGTTTTCAACACAACGCGTTTACCCTGTTCAGTTTGATAAACTCTCTCGTTACGTTCCTTTTTTAGAGCAGCTTCAATCCCTTCCCTCAGTCCTGAAAACTGTGACAGTATCCTGTTACTGTCAGCCTTCATTTCATTCAGCATGATCGACTGTGCAGTTAGAACAGAATTTGTGCCTTCTGTAATGCTCATCCTAGTGTTCCGAATTTCTGTGAATATCTCTTCCTTATTCTGGTTCATAGTATCGAGTATGGTTTCCGTGTTGCCATCTATCTGTGATTCGAGATCAAACATACCGGGAACTCTATAGTTTTTGATAACACTCACAACATAACTGCCATCAGAAGGCACCCTGTTCAGTGGAATATCGCAGTTGTCCCCTCCGAAACCCATATTGCACAGACAGTATGGCAGACTACTGTCACTCGACAAGAAGTACCTGGTTCCCTGCTCACACTTGAAATACTCGCTTGTTGTACTCGCAAACGAGAATAGAAAACCAACAGTGAAGTTTGCGTAGTCCATGTATTCGTTGACATATTCGAAAAATTCGACTGGAACCTCTACAGTGTAATGCCACCCATGCAACTCACCCTTACCTTGCTGTAGCAAAGCTACAGATACACCACCCTTTTCGAAAATGTACCTCAGATACTCGTCATTTTGTTTGAGGATGTTTTTGATTCTGATCAATATTTCATGTCGGGACGCCTTTCTTCCTGTTGCTCCCTCAGGATGGATATATTTGTCGCCATGCTCCCGCAATGTCGGTGCAATATCCGACTCCAATCGGACGTACTGCTGAGACGTTTCTGGGTTTTTGTAAGTGCCCTTTTTCAAGGCTCTGTATATTCTATCTGAAACGTCTTCTACCTGCTTCCCTGAGGACTTGGTAACCGATAACAGGGTCAGCCGTTCCATTTCTTGTTCATCTTCTGAAAGTCCAGTTTGCTCAACCTCCGTTGCAGAAGAGGCATTGTCAAGCAGTTGCACGGGATGCCTATGCTTGTCGAATTCTTTGATTACTGCCCAGTTGTAAATCAGGTTTTGACGTTCAAGATCAGGAATAATGTCACCCAGTTCTTCTCCGTCGCCAAATCTCAATTTGAGTTCCTGAAATTGCAATGTAATTGATGGATGTAACGACTCCGGGAATACCTAGATAACGTAGATGATATATTACTGTAACTAATTGTTTTTCTATAGAGGTAGTGGTACCTATTTTACCTCATTAGCATTAGCTGGCGCGTTCTGGAGGCATTTTATGTAGACATCTGTTGACAATTTATACATCTCATAGAGAACTTTTGCATGGCCCATGTCGTCATCAAATGTGACGTATCCTTTGCTGAGATCATGGAGGAATACCAATTTTTGGGCGTTCATCACTACTTTCATCAGGGAATTTGAAAGTGGAAGTATCTTACTGCAGTCATTATTCATGGCTGCCATATAAACTTCGAGAAGCAATCTTCCGTCATTCAAGTCTGATCTCCCATTGAAAAGTCTGACAATGTGATCTACTTCACCACCAATATCACCAGACCCCCCAATATTGTCGATGAGTTCCTCAATTTTGCTCGTCATTTCGGGAGAAAGCTTATTTCGAGCATGCCGTTTTCTCAATAGAATGCGCAAAGCATCATAGTCTTGCATGAGGCTGTCAACTCTGCTTTCAAATCGGAGGAAGTTTCCAAGGATTGAGTTCCATTCTATAGCTTCAGTGATCGTATCTAACTCGGCAGACATGGCATCCATTCTGGCTCCCAATTTAGCAAAACCTGACTCTATTGCCATAAGCTCTTCTGATTTTTGTTCAGCCATAAATAGCATAACAATGTCGAGAGTAGGACCGACAACTTCTAGGGTACTTGCCAAAGTTCCCAATACCTTCAGACTCTTCTTCATCATTTTCTTTGACTCTAGTATCTCAACGGCTGCGGTTGAAAAGTCCGTGACAGATCCTGTCCCATCTCCAACAAAATCTAGAACATCCCTGCGCTCTATCTCCTGTCCATCTATCACATTCTCTGTTTCAGCTCGCCCATCCTCCCCATAACTCCACAGTCTGGGCTCAGTAATTGTCTCAGATTGCTCCCTACAACCGGCCATGTTGCTGCTCCACTTCAGTGTGTCGTCCGGGCGTTTCTTCCCACATGCCTCCTCGGAACCAGCAAATAGGAGCTCCACAGTATTCCTTGTTTCTTGCCATGGGTCTATTTTCTTGTTGCACGAGATATCGAATAAGTTGCCTGAATCTGTACCACAGAAATCACCAGACGTTGTGTTGTTACCAATCACTAGGACCAATGTCCCGAGAAGACACAATACTAATTCAATGAGAGCCATGAACTGAAAGAGAAATATAGTTTAGCTTGAGAATTGGGTTTGCCAAATAAAATATGATGCTGTAGGTACCTACCTACCTAGTACCTATAAAGATATAAATTACTAAATAAGGTCTAAAATAAGGTATAAATTACTAAATAAGTATGAACTACGCAGCTCAGTTCAAGAAAAGCCATCACAAACGAACTCTTATCAACAAATCAATGGATGAACAAATGGACGTCTTTTGTTAGTTGTTGGATATAAGGCAATTACGATGAGTTGACATTCCGGTGGTTTTTGAAATGGTCTGAACTTCAGAATCATGGTGCGATGCTCTGTTAAGAAGCTCTCTGAAGAATGGCTAAGTTAATCCATCATCCATGAAGCATATGCACTTATCCGAGGCTTTGAAGCCACACAATGATGCCATTGGCACCCTAAGTTTAACTCTCGTACCTAATTTAATAAGAAGTATGCGTAACATTGCACTTGCGTAAGGAGAATATGAATGTTATGTTGATATTAATTTGATTGAAGTTGACTCTGTCAATCGCAAAGCTCAGAACATCTGGCCAATTGTAACACTTCGTAGCACCGTGTTGCTTATGTCAAGTCATAAAAGAAATGAGCTTTGAGCAAACATAGTAACTTTGTTTTGATACCCATGATCAGGATAATAACGGTTTACTAACTGATCCTTCAATGCCTAACTCTCAGCAGAAATGGCCATGTAGTGCAGCAGTTATGGGAGACAATATTGTATCACTTACATCTCTGCCATATGCACACTTTGATGACGAGTTATCAGATGGGGATGACCTGCAAGACCCAACTATCCATGATCCAAATGTGAGTGCCCTGAGCCTCTGCTCATGTTCAATTGAACTGATATAGATTGATTCCATATCTACAAGTGTAAGTAAGGACATGAGGCACATGCTGCTCCCAACTGGTGTTATTAGAACATGGTTCGCAATCGTGTCTGAATACATGTAGCAACACAGATCTCAAATATTATTCCAGGCTCAACACTCATCATCGCACGAAAGGAAGTCAGGACTGAAACAGAAGTTCCACTCATTGACCAAAGAGAAGAAAGCAACTTTTATCCTAGCTAGTGGTGAGTGTTTCATGGAAATGTGTGGCCTCTATGCTCGCTCCCAAATACCTAATATGTAGGTATGGAATTATAGGCAGTGTATGCTCGGAACTCCTTAATTAATAGTTTTGACACTCTGCACTTCGTGGAATATCACTATTTCAGCACTGGTGATCTTATCGGTGGTATCAATTGTCTATGCTAGTATTGATAAATCTCAGAGATCATATCGGGAACATGTCAAGGTTTGTCATTGTCTCTGTCACTGGCTGATATCGCTGCCCCTTTGATCTCATGGCTCATACAGTCATACCCAGAGTTTTTGTAATTTCGGGGAAGCAGAATCTGGAAATTAGTAGATCATGATAAGCTAAAGTCTTGAATTTCAATTCCCTCAGAAATGTGAAGCTCTAGATGGGCGATCTCGATTAGACGCAGGATTAGGACTGGTCCACTCAGCACGACACTGTTTGGATTGGGGAGGTTGCTGGGATAAACTCGCCACTAAAACCTCCCCCCAATGTTACTACCCTCAGTCAAACCACAGAGGTTATTCATCAATGCGGCAGTTGGCATAAATGTGTGACGATAATAGTGTGTCACAGATGATCATTGTGATTAGTGATATTAATCCCGACCGGAATTTTCGCGGGAGATCAGGATCAACTCCCCTAAATGACGCGTTCCCGTTGCCTAGAGTAATGTTTTATCTGATATTACAGGATACAGAGTGAAGAACAGTACAGTCAGGCTGTGGGGAATGGAGATTTACTTGGAGAGGATTGATAAACTGGAGAAGCTGTTTGCAAGTGAAGCAGACGAGCTCAAGTGTGTAGTATCCTATGAAACTGATAGTCGACTTAGAGTCAAGATATTCGACCCGAAATCTCCTGATCGATATGAGGTACGTCTCATTCAATTGTGTATGATATTGTATAATATTGTGTATACTATTGTACAAGTGTATAATGTGAAATGTACAATGTACTTTGTGTACACTACAGTGCAGTGTTCAATGTACCCCTTCCTCCTCTCTTTCCCTGTAGGTTCCCATGAACTCCGAGCACAGCCAAACCGGTCACAGGATGCAGTATATCCTAACATTCACAGAGCAACTGTTCGGATTTGCAGTGTCCAGGACTCACGAGGCAACCTCAACCATATTCAACACCACAGTGGATGGGCTTATCTTCTCTGACCAACTGTTACAGCTTAATATGATGCTATCTTCTAGGTATTGTAATTGATGCGCTAGATGGCAACCCCACTAACTGCCCCCTTATTAACCCTCTGTATTCAGTCAAGCTAATAGTAAACCTCTTAATGAATGCGCTGACCAATAGTGTGAACTATGAAATGTTCAGATCTGTCCTCAGATGATAAGACCCGCACAACACTCATGGAATTTGAAGTTGTAAACGTTATCGGAATCGATTATTGTTTCTCGTCTTGTAAACTCTGCACTTCTCAGCCACGTGTATGGTTTGGGAGGTGATAGTCTACAACGAACCATGGACTACAAATACGACAGTCTGTGGGCTCAGCACGAGAAGCATGGCTCTCATCCCTTCCTCTTGCAAGCAGAGAATGATGGTCACGCTAGTGGCATCATGCTACAGAACTCCAATGCCATGGGTTAGCCCTGTTTTGTCCATGCAAACATGGGTACTGAATCGTCGATATTTATTAAGTTTGGAGGGTAGGGGTGCAGCAAATTTTTGGCAATTCCTTCCCCCTTATTTGAGTTTGCCAAAAACAGTGCTTGCCATACTGCCATAGTTAGCCTTACCCCTGCCCCTATTCTCCACAATTGACAATATGATATGAATGTGTGTGTCTGTATTTGAACACTTCCCTCCCCAGACGTTATACTGAACCCACACCCTGCTGTCACATTCCGTACAACGGGTGGAATTCTTGATTTCTATATCTTCCTCGGTCCCAATCCCACTGATGTGATTTCCCAGCTAAATCAGAAAGTAAGATGGAATTTCCTGGCGACATTATGATATTGTCACATATGTTGGAATACCTAGCGCCAAAATATTACCTCGTGACCTGTAATGCATTCCACTTATCATAATACCTAAAGCTAACGGCATACATAGCATGCGTTGAAAATATGAAGTGTCTGATTACATGCTTATGACTTATCCAACACCAGATACAATCATCTGTGGTGGTGAGCTAAAATAATAAATTAGTAAATTGGAATCATTCTCAAAGCAATTGAGAAACGCTATTACCGTATGTGACTTGAAAGATTTGTGACCACTGACCACTCCCCAATGAAATCTTTCTCTACCCTCTCCTCAGATAGGGCTACCGTTTGTACCGCCTCTCTGGGCGCTCGGCTACCATTTCGGTAGTGAAAATTTCCAATCAACTGCCGATATAGATTTTCAGGTTGGAATAGCGCCAAGATATTACCTCGTGACCTGTCATGCATTTCACTTATCATAATACCTATTACCTACCTAACGGCTTACAAAGCATGCGTTGAGAATATGAAAAGTTTCTGGTTCCAGGCTTATGACTTATCCAACACCAGAATCCAGATACAATAGGTAATCATCTGCGGTAGTGAACTAGGTATAAATTATCAAATTGGAACCATTACTCAGAATGTCAGTGTGATGAACTTTCTATATTGAGAACCTAGGTACCTACCTATTCATCTACAGTACAGTTTTTGATGCCTAATAAGCTAATAGAAATGGTCCTATTGGGGAGGGGTCACAATTTATGATCAGCAATGACATGAAACTATGAGAGCAATTGAGGAACGCTATTACCGTATGTGACTTGAAAGGTTTGTTACCACTGACCACTCCCCAATGAAGACCTTCTCTATTCTCTCCTCAGATAGGGCTACCGTTTGTACCGCCTCTCTGGGCGCTCGGCNGCACGAGAAGCATGGCTCTCATCCCTTCCTCTTACAAGCAGAGAGAGATGGTCACGCTAGTGGCATCATGCTACAGAACTCCAATGCCATGGGTTAGCCCTGTTTTGTCAATGCAAACATGGGTAATGGATCGTCAATATTGATTAAGTTTGGAGGGTAGGGTAAAGCAAATTTTGGCAAATTCTTCCCACTTTTTTGAGTTTGCCAAAAAACAGCCTTTCCATGAATGTGTGCGTCTGTATTTGAACACTTCCCTCCCCAGACGTTATACTGAACCCACACCCTGCTGTCACTTTCCGTACAACGGGTGGAATCCTTGATTTCTATATCTTCCTCGGTCCCAATCCCACTGATGTGATTTCCCAGCTAAATCAGAAAGTAAGATGGGATTTCCTGGCGGCATTATTATTGTCCCATATGTTGGAATAGCGCCAAGATATTACCTCGTGACCTGTCATGCATTTCACTTATCATAATACCTAACGGCTTACATAGCATGCGTTGAGAATATGAAAAGTTTCTGGTTACAGGCTTATGACTTATCCAACACCAGATACAATAATCATCTGCGGTAGTGAACTATAAATTATCAAATTGGAACCATTACTCAGGATGTCAGTGTGACGAACTTTCTATATCGAGAACCTACGTACCTATTCATCTACAGTACAGTTTTTGATGCCTAATAGAAATGGTCTTATTCGAGAGGAGTCACAATTTATAATCACATGAAACTTTTTGAAAGCAATTGAGAAACGCTATTACCGTATGTGACTTGAAAGATTTGTGACCACTGATCCCAATGAAACCTTTCTCTATCCTCTCCTCTCAGATAGGGTTACCGTTCGTACCGCCTCTCTGGGCGCTCGGCTACCATTTCGGTAGTGACAATTTCCAATCAACTGCCGATATAGATTTTGAGGGACTGCAAGCGACGCCGTTACCATTGGTGAGTGGATATGGTGATCGTTATTAGGGCGTGGTTCAGTAACCACTACCCATGGCATAATCACTCATAACATATTGTGAACTCTCAGGATGGTTTGTGGGTCGGGCAATCCTTCCTCAAAGACAACGAGGAATTCACTGTCGACATCGATCGGTTCCCGGACATAACCGATAAGTTAAGGAACTTGTCGGATGCTGCAAAATTCCTAATGGAAGTGAGACCAACTGTTTTGGTGAGACTCTTACTCCATGCGCCATATAGTAGCGATAGAATTTTCATGGGATGAATACATGTTACTAAACTGATATCAAGTTTCTGAGATGATATTCTATTTATGGTTCTTATCCTCAGAAAAGCAGTTCAATATACGATAAATCGGCGTCCTATTACATAAGGGACCACGCCAATGCGACACTCAATGTGGAGGTAAGGTTGTGAATAGAGCTGTGATGTTGGGTCTAATCACAAGTGTCGCACTTTTGACTTTTAATTTTTCAATGAAATGATTTCATTGAAATTTGGTACGATGCATTTCGACAATCGACGCAACCTATCTATATTTTGGTTTATTACATCTGTGACTGAAACTCTAATGACGCAAGCGAATATGAATTGTTGCATTATCACACAAGCCTCCCTCCTATGCAGCATCTCACAGGTCAAATCTGGTGAATCAGTTCTACTAGACTATTTCCACCCTGACTCTGCAACGTTCCTGAATGAAACTATCACAAAATTCCTCCAAACTGTGCCATTTCATGGGTTGCAATTGGAGGATAATGAACCGTTTACAAAATCAGATGGAAGTGTCACTGGGTGTTCCCAGAACAAGCTCGACAATCCAATCTACACACTCAGTGAGTAGGTACACAGTCACACACACACACACACACACAC
>CAMPET010000392.1:28818-38905 GCA_946803715.1 Beroe ovata
ACACACACATACACACACACATACACACACACACACGCGGACAATGAATCACATCCTCCTAACCCCCTCCACTTTACCAGGAGCGATATCCTGAGCCCGATGCTCATGCAGATCAAACACTCTCCTCACTGGCGGGTGAGTACCATCCTGGGACTCCGCAGGGTCACCATGCACGTGGGACTCGTGTGTCAAGTAGTCAGCAGTCCCACCATACATTCCGTAGAAGTAGTCAAACCCTCTCCTGTCATGGGATCATATAAAGTCTCTCAATTGAAGACGGTAATTGGTCAGGTATGCAGAATTTCTTCCATTTCCGAATCGATTTTATTGCAGTGTCTACTGTCTATGGATATTACATTTTCGCAACAAAATATAAAGGGTCATTCATAAAAGAAGCCGAGCTGAGCCAACAGAACTTTTGAAATATATTTCAATTCAATTTCATAAAACAGCAAAACATCCGTTGACTTTAGAATCACTTTTTTCCTAAGCATATTGAACTCGGTTTATCCATATACTCGCGATTTCATGAATGACCCCTATTATTTTAGAATAACTGGACTCACTTGACGGGAGTGAAGTCCCACTTTGAGTAACCCAGATGCCACTTTCCCACCAGGTATGTGGCATACCCACCCTCCTTCATCACCTGAGATTGTATAGATCTGTGCAGCGAATAGCCAGCGGTCAAATGCCGGTAAAACAGCGGTGAAATAACTGTTAAATATCGGTCAAGAAGTGATGGAAAATGATGAAAAGTTGTGGAGTAAAAGGTATCTGTCTAATCTAAGATAGTGTCTACGCATCTAGTATCTATGCAAATCTGTGTATATATCTGCGTCTCCTGGACAATATAAACTGTCACACTGTACCTGTGGCAGGAGATGTTTCTCTGATTCAGGCAGACCTCCCCTCGCCCCGTACTTGAGTGTTCTAGCCCCCTGCAACCCGTATCTGTACGGGTATCTGCCCGTGAAAAGTGCTGCTCTGGCTGCTGTCCCAGTGCTTTGTCCGTAGTAGCGAGACAATATAACCCCTTCTCTGAGAATTAGTGGATATATAGTTCATCTCGGAGATAAAACCGCCGTGATAAATCGATCTTTGTATTATCCTGGCCGAGGTTCGATATCCAACCCTACCAGCTAATTCATTCTACACCGCGGAATGAATTTTAGCGAGAATATATAGACAGGTTATTTACCTTGCCATTTTGTCGAGATAAGGGGTGACAATGTCACCAAACTGATTGTTATACCCGATATCGTTATAACCCATGTCATCAGCTATCACAATGACAACATTCGGCTTATCGTCCTGTGGATGGAGTGAGGACGTGCAGGGGTCATTTATAAATCTCATCAACGATAACTCCAAAATCAAATTCTTTAGATTTCTCATAACCCCAATGTCATTGGGGCCTAATTTCATAGGGACTTCACTACTATTGGCGCTGAACAGAACACGTAATGCTCATTACTCACGTTATTTCCCTTCAGAGACAGTGTTATGGAGAGTGTAACTCCGATCACCACGACTATACTCAGCACTAGGAGCACATAATCTGAGAGGAAGGGAGTGTTTAATGAAGGAGCAGTGTCGGGATACTATGTTGGAGAAGATATTGAGGAGGATATTGGAGCGCAATTGATCAAGAATATCCTTGGATTTAATTGGAAGACTTGAGGTAGGACTTTAATAGCTTTTTTTGTAACTAATATTTGGTTTTGATCCATCATAGTAGATCACCTTGCTTTTCAATTCAAAGTGGGTTTTTTGGAGTTCCAAACTCTATGCTACTCACTGATGCTAATGTAATACTCACGTCGCTTCTCAATGTCATTGCACTTCTGCTTCATTCCTCACGTATAGTAATCCAGCTTTGCTCGAATCTAGCGTTTAAATCTGCTCCTCCATATTACAGCAACTTGGAAATTTTATAAGTAGTAACAATCTAATCAGCTATCAATCAAAATACCGGGAAATAGTAAATATCAGGATTCGTAGATGTTAGCAACATAGAGATAAAAACAAGAACGCAGCGAGGGTACAGTACCATACTACCATATAAACGCTGGAAAAACATGATCATGATTTGACCGGAGTACGCTGCAACTTGAGTATTGGACAAGGGATCATTTTCCAGAAATACTGTGACAGTGCGCAGTTATATCTATACTGCATGCATAATATGACTGATAACTCCTTAACCAATGACCACATGTCTATAGTGTTTCTAGGTTGAGCGGGCAGTCGCCATGCATGAGCATACTTGATACCACTACGTTCTGGCTCCGTACTTAATGTCGTCTAAAAAAGTAAAGAAACATCTCGGTAAATTGCAGAATGCAGAGTATATGTTATCTCGACGACCTGTCAAGGAAACCGGCTTTTGTTATCTACATTATAGCTCGTCTCTGTGTGTGTTTGTGTGTTTGTGTGTGTTTGTGTGTGTGNTCATCTCTCAGTAATGAAGCCGCACACGGCATAGAAATGAACTTTTGAGTGTCATTCTGATTGAGAGATACGTCAATGACTGACTGTAGGTGATGTTGAAGTGTGTCAGCCAATTTGTGAAAACTGAAGTTGTCAATACTGAATCTGTGTGCGTGTGTGTGTGTGTGTTTGTGTGTGTGTGTGTGTGTGGTGATATGCGGAATATTTGGCCTGCCTCTCTCGAGTACGAAGAAACACTGCACGCGCAAGCTGGTAGACATGCTTGTTTAATTGATAACTGCGGAGCTATATACCAGAATATTCTCATAATATAGCATGGATTAGAGTTTAGCCGGGAGTGAGGGTATTATGAACTGTTGACTTCGTGCTGTCTTCATGTTGGCTGATATATTTATCATGCGAGAGGAAGACTGTTCAGTT
Organism: Beroe ovata; assembly: GCA_946803715.1. Classification (NCBI taxonomy): domain Eukaryota; kingdom Metazoa; phylum Ctenophora; class Nuda; order Beroida; family Beroidae; genus Beroe; species Beroe ovata. The sequence goes on from CAMPET010000392.1 coordinate 31,693, forward strand.
ATTAGAGTTGTAATCATCATTTTGTATGATCGATAACATGATGATGGATAAGAGCCGCGCTGTGTGATGCATGTGCAATGAAAGACATGGGTTATGTGTTATGCATGTGCATGAATAGGAGATTGTGCAGTGAAAACACAATATCTGTTTGCTGTAAATATCATGTGTTATGCAGGGCACGACCCACATATTCACTCCATGCACATGCAGATTGCACATGCACATTTCGTCAACACATGCCCGTATTGGAGATGTACTCTTGTTAAAGCGATGTGGAGAGAACAGCTGGGTGAGACACAAGTGAAATGCAGTATAATACTAGGATCCTTTGTTTTGCCTAGAATTAACAATCATCAAGTCCAGTATAATCACACACAGTACGCAGTCAGGAAGTCATTAGGAGGATTCAAAGCGTGGATAAATCAAAATCAAAATGTGTATGAGCGTGTGTTTTTGCGTTTGTTTATGTGTGTGTGTGTGAGTGTGTGTGTTTGTGTGTGTTTGTGTGTGCGTGTTTGTGCGTGCTTGTGCTCGAGTTCATCGAGTCAAATACACTGTCAACAAAACAGAGCTCTCGCACTATAGTGTAGTACGTGAACACTGAGCAGTCTTGATGGGTGGTCGATGGGCACACTCACACACACACTCACACACACACACACTCACACACACACTCACACACACACACACAAACNTGTTGCGAAAGCTTGTTGTCACACACACACACACATGCACACACACGTGCACAGTTTCACAGGGGCTTCATATGGAGATTTTGGTATGTATGACACGAGCAGTCTATGTAGCAAGTATGAAACAACCAGCAGGAGTTTTCCTGAACACCAACAACAATACAACATCCCCAATACAATAAGAGCAACATGAACCGGGAACTGAGTCTACTCCCACTGCTTTAGCTTGACACCGAGTGGGAGGTTCACCTCAGCACGTGCAGTACGCGCACGTGCAATGCACTCTTTTCGTACCAGGCGAGGACAAACCACTCACGCGGCCCAGCACACGCACCTCACACATAAGTCACACTGCATATTGACGAGGGTGTTTTTGGCGCCACAAAATTGGCGCGAAACTCCATGCTTGATCGGTAAAATGCACATTGGCATGGCAACACTTAAGATTACTCATATTATCGCTACACAACAGCTACAGCAACATAATCTGTGCGAGCAAAAACATTTGAACTACGGATATTTACATTTCTACGAATTTCATTAACGACGATGGTAGTACCTTGAGTCTTAACCCCCGTGTGGACGCGACGCAAGCAACACATATCGCAGTACAAATTATCAAATTAACAGCCTTTACTTCACAACATACTGGAGTTTATACCTACAGACCATAAATAGTGTTTGCCAAGACGTGATAAAACGTCTCTCTCTCAAAAAGTGTCATAAATTAACGTTTCTTTTCGAAAATCAAAAGGTGTCATGAAATTCATAAATATTTTTCCGCAATTCTTTGCTTCAACTTAGCGCTAGAATTTGAAATAGGGAAATAACTGTTTTTGACGGTAGAATATCCAAGTGTCAGGACCCTACCAAGATATATCGAATCCAGATCGAGGTCTGATTCCTAGCGTAATGTTATCATGTGACATCGTGTGAATGAGTAATGACTGCAGGCCGGCCCTACTACTATCAACACTCTTAGGAAATAAGAGTATCTTGAGTAAGAAATGTATCTTGCCTTTGTATTCAAGTAACTTTGAGAATGAAGTGCCACTGAATTTCAGTAGAATACCTCGAAATTCAGAAGAACTTGGTGGCGAGGTGTCAAACTTGGTAAATAGACTCACAAGTGCAGCCCTACAGCCACCACAAACTAGTATTTCGGACTCTTCTTGATTATAGCTGGGAGGATATAATTAGTCCAACTAAAAGTCTGAAAGTGAATTAGTTGAGGCATGTCTCAATGCCTCTGTGCCATTCTCTACTAAATTATACAGAAGGTGTGTAGTTGAACATGTTAATGGCTTGCAACTTTACACAATATAGCCATGGAAATGGTATGTGGCGCTAGGTTGCCACTACAAATCTAGTAGGTGGGAAGTTAGACATGAAGCTAGCTGGAATAAGATAATGATGAGAAATGTAGTATAATGTACATTGTACACCCAAAAGTAAACATAGTGTACACAAAATATTACACAATGCATATTTTACATACCAGGTGTAAAATGGATGAAACGTATACATTTTGTGTATTATGTACACTGTTCGCATAATGTACACCGTGTATAATGTACATTGTATATGGTGTGATAAGAAGTTGACTCCTCTAAAGTCATTGACTGTGATCTTTGCAGTGTTCTTGTGCGGCCGTCTAAAACAGCTATTTTCATAGCAGTTGTAGTCTAGATGTGTGCCTGCGTGTGTTGTCCTCAGTTTATGTATACTATGAAGTTATCGGCAACTATAGTGCCGGACGCCGGTGTCGATGCAACAATAAGGAAACAATAACGCAGCAATAAGACAAAAATAACTTATCTTCGACTACAAACCTTCACCTTTTACAATTTACAAAACATTTCCTAATCCATTTTCTGATACCTGGATACCTCATATTTCACAAGTGTCACATCAAAACCTGATTCCGCTGGAACTCGAATAGCGTGCTTCCTACTCTCCGGACCTATAAGTGTCATCTCAATTCCGTCTAGATAATTCTCTCTCTCTCATGAACTAGATAGGTTTTACTAGATAGGTTTTTTACTTTAGCGAGTTGAATTAATGAGATTGGACAATTGGGTATTGAACCTATAATTTCCGTGATTTGAGCTACACAGAGAGCTCTGTGAACCACATCATGGGTGGTAATTAAGATCGAATTAAACTTGTGCCCCCCCCCCAAAAAACCCGTTTCCCCCTACCGTATGTGATCGGATTATCTGAAATATATTGTGGGATTGGAGAGGGGAGGGCGCTATCAGATTTCCATGTTTCCAATGTAAACTTTGTTGAGAATGATCATCATGGTGGCCCCACATTATAAATGTGAACTTTGGAGTTATTGTTTTATGTTTGTTCACTGGCTCACGCTTGCTCGATTTAACTTAATGTAGTATTGAACGAGGTTGAAACATGATGAATTTTCGTGTTGATTAGAAGACATTATGATGATGAATTCAGTGTGTCAAGTGAGAAATGAGGATATGTGTCAAGTATGAACACTGAAAACTGATCTGTCTGCTTCACAAAGTGAGAAAAAACGGGTCTTGCATGGATGATATTAAATTGTATCGACTGATTCTGAACATGATCGCAGAGGAATCACCCAAGATATCCGTTTCAGTATATAGAGGTGAAAATTCTGGCATCAGTACTGGAGCAAACATCTCTTACGGTGAGTTTTTGTATGAGTATGGTTAAATTCTGCAATGAATCATTGTTCATTGGACAATGATTCACTACAGATGAAAACTTGAAAATGTCCTGTCTTACGACTTCTCCCACGGCCTAAAATCCAAGTTGATTTCTGATGTAAATAACTGTTATCCCAACCCGCGCTACAGCATCAATACACTAATCAATTACCACTATGAAATATGCACTCTCTATTTCAATTAATCAATAACTACAGACCAATATGATCCCAACTCATCCTGTCTCTCCAGGACGAGGAATATGACGTGATATCACGACTAACTCGTCCCCAATATGGCCACCACCACCACGATACCTCCTCCGTGTCACATGTCGGTGGTGGTGAGAGTCTGCTCCGTGAACTCCAGCAGGAGGATGACATGATGACCGATGAGGATGAGGAATTGAGTGAGGAATACCGTGATGTCAGCTGTACTGGGGCATCTGCTGATTCCCTCGACTCTCCCTCTAGTGACACTGTCACGAGGGGAGAGCGGGGGAAGAAGATCACCGCCGAGATGAGGGAGCAGATTAAGCGGGAACTGCTCTGTGATCCGGGGGGAGAGATTACCCCGGCAGTGCAGAGGGTTCAGGGGAAGAGGTACAGTGCTGTGTCAAGTCATGATCAGAGGATGGTTAAATTGGGGTCTACTATCTCCTCGACCATGGCCAGGAACCTGCCGAGCGATGTGTTCAGCAAGAGCAAGGATTCGGGCGAGCTGCTGGAAATCCTGAGGGAGAGGAAAAAGTCTCGTGAGAGTTTGGTGAAGGCACATACTCTAGCGGAAGCGAACATGAAGAAGAGTGACGTCATTATCACCACAGATGACATGGATATGAGCCGCGCACACAAATCAGCACGTGCACTAGTGAGGGAGGGAGACGAAGTTGCGTCTCCCCCAAAACTGGACAGATCACTCCCTACTCTGAAACTGAATCACCATGACAACAGTGATGAAGAGGAGGAGGACATTATCAGTAAGTTGGTCTTGAAGACGTCCCTCCTCTCTGCTCCCCAGAGAAGCAGCAGAAAAGTCAGTCTACAGGAGGAACTGTGTGGCAAGGGCTCCCCACAGGTTTGTATGAGTAAATGAAACTTGGTAGTTGATCCACAATTGCCATAATCCGCGCGGTTTTTGTCGCCTGTACGACTTCCGACATCTCTGATGATTGCTTCAAACGTGCCTGCATTTCACGGCACCGTGGTTCAATTTTATCATTTTGGGTCACGAGACAGCGATAGCCATGATAATCATCTGGGTATATGGCCCATGTGATCGATCACACGCTCAGACACGTGGCCCGATGCGAGCCTCAGTTGCTGGGGATATTATCAAGTCTGCCGATTCCAGCCCCCTGAACACCGAGCCCATCTCCCCTTCCCATCCGTACAGAGGACTACCGACCATGCCGGGGCTTGTCATCCCCGACAAGTGGAAATCAGACCTGCCCCCATCGTCACACAACGAGGTTAATACCATCAGCTAGACACACGATTCAGAACTCTGCACAACTGTAAAGGATGCTAGTAAAGAATAGTTCCGGAATACGGATTTATTAGTTTTTGACCCCGCTTCCCCTTTAGGCATCCCTATTACTCCCTTGCCCCTAACAAACGCCATACCCACAGGATGATGGGACAGACTCGCTATCAAGTGATGTCTCATCAGATCTCGAGACAGATGATGACATCCCCATAGCACTGACATTTGAAACATCCCGGAGCACTGCCCCAACTGACAGTGCCATCAGATCAGCACCAGCTCCTCATGCTGGCATTTTGCCAGATAATGATGACATTGTGTCGGCCAAGTTTGAACCCAGGGTGAATCCTGACATTCACCGTCTAGCGTTCATATCCAGTGAATCTAAGAGTGGAAATATAGTCAAGTAAGTGTGTGGTAACGAACCAAGTTTAAGTACGTAATTCCTGGTCATGTTCTGAAATATGCTAATTTATCATGGGTTTCTAAGGATATTTCTGTCGAAGCTTGGGCTGAATATCCAGCTGGGAAGTTTCCCACACATGATATATTGTGCTATTTGATACTGGGTATATTGCTAGTCTAGCATATTGTCAAAGTATCAAGGCGAGGACTCTTGATTAACTTAGTGACTATGAGCAGGCCACTGCGCGCGGTGGCGTGTGTGTGTGTGTGTGTGTGTGTTTGTGTGTCTCTGTGTTTGTGTGTATGTGCGTGTGTGTCTGTATGAGTGACTAGGGAGCCAGTCTTACTCAACATCACTGATTCTTCTATATTGATATAGTGCTCAGTGTTCATATAGTTTTTGTTGCGATCAGCGCGAGCTCAGCGGAGAGTGAGAAGGAAGTGAGTGATTCACGGCGGGAGAAGACAGCTGAGCGTGACTCAGAGTGCACAGTAGCTGGGAGGAGGATCAAGAGACGACAGAGTAGCTCGGAGAGAAGTAGGAGGAGGTCTCAGCCAGATATTCAGTTCCCCATTGATTCCGGTAAGAGGGATGGGGGGTAATGGGGAGTGTAGAAATTCAATAAGCTGCTGCTTACTTTAACCACTAATATCGTATTGCATATTATATTCGATAAACCTCGTTTTTTTGGGTTTAATTACCTATCGCATAAACCTAGCCGATTAAAAATACATATATTATGTTGATCGGATTTTCGCTTGTCAATGTGCTGTGATTTTCAGACGATGATGAACCCCCAACTCCAATCGGACAACAGGAGATAATTCTAGAACAGAACCGTCAGATCTTCCAGAAGAAGGGTAACAGTATCAACTCCTCTCTTACACTCGCACCTAGACACAGGGTACATTTGAAGAATAGTTGCTACAAAACGCTCGCGCAATAAATCGAAACGAAAAATAGAATATTTTTGGCAGTTAACAAATTTTTATGTTCCTTTTATCACTTTTTGCGAGAAATATTTTTCTTGTATTATATACCTAGTATATTTGACGTACTGCTCGTGGACAGGCATCGACAGGGGTGAACAAAGCCCGTCGCACGGGAACACTCTCGCCAGACAAACTCAGTGCAAGTTCAGATCTCTCATCAACTGATCTGGAAGTTATCGTGATGTCTGCATCATCAGATGAGTCATGCACCGCTCATCTTGCATCACATCACGGTGAAGGGAAACCAGACCAAGCAGTGGACTACAGTGAGATCACGTTGCTACAGGGCGTTACACGTGAGGATACAAAGATATCGCGTGACAAGGAGCTTGTTGCTATGGCAACATTGGAGGTTGCCATGGAGTCAGCAGTTATCCCCCCATGTGATCGTGACCAATCCTCGCTGACCGGATTGGGGGAGGGTGGAGGGAAGGATAAGCGGGCACATGCAAGTGAAAAGAGTGGTTCATTTCTTCCAGACTCCGATACCATGGTACGAATATCTTCAACTCTATACTATCTTCCCTATCTTCAACGTTGTATTGGTAGTTTCGAATCGTGGAACCTTAAAAGTATTACAGTTGAGCTACTGTACCTACTTAAGTATTATCTTTTCAATTTCACCTTATACAGGGCAACCTTAGCCACTTAGCAAGTTAGTGAGATATAGCTTATAATATGTTGCTAAAATGTGGTCTGTAACACTCGGGGTTATACAAAGAGATCTAATTCTCGTATTGTAGGGCGAGGTTGTTGAAGTTGGAGTTGACGGGACTATCCGTAAGAAACAGCGCTCCAAGTTCAAGTACACGGACGCCACGCAGACCACGCCCATACGAGCTGAGAAGGTACCGTAACCATACTTTGTGTGTCGTCTTGCCGAAGGAAAGTGCTCTCTTTTGAATTGTGGTGTGTTAACGCGCGCGAGGTTGGTCACGCGCTATA
>CAMPET010000393.1:33153-45752 GCA_946803715.1 Beroe ovata
GAAGCTATTATCGAATTGACGTGAAATTTTGGCTGTCCGAGTTTCTAATGGTCCTTGAGCTATGGTATAAGTTTCAAGTTAATCAGTCAATCCGTTTGGGAGCTATCCTCAAATGCTCACTCAAACTGACATGTTTAGGGCGGATAAGGGGTTATGGCGGCCCTTAACTTTGGAACCGATTATCGGGTTAAGGTGAAATTTTGGCTCTCCGAGTTTCTAATGGTCCTTGAGCTATGGTAGAAGTATCAAGTTAATCAGTCAATCCATTTGGGAGCTATCCTCAAATGCTCACTCAGACTAACATGTTTTGGGCGGATAAGGGGTTTTGGCGGCCCTTAATTTTGACACCGATTATCGGTTTGACGTAAAATGTTGGCTGTCCGAGTTTCTAGTGGCGCATGAGCCATGGTAGAAGTTTCAAGTATATCGGTCAATCCGTTTGGGAGCTATCCTCAAATGCTCACTCAAATTGACCAGTAAAGAGCAGATAAGGGGTTATGTCGGCCGTTAACTAGGGAACCGATTATCAGCTTAACTTGAAATTTTGGTTGTCCGAGTTTCTAATGGTCCTTGAGCTATGATAGAAGTTTCAAGTTAATCGGTCGATCCGTTTGGGAGCTATCCTCAAATGCTCACTCAAACTGACATGTTTTGGGCGGATAAGGGGTTATGGCGGCCCTTAACTTTGGAACCGACTATCGGATTGACGGCTGTCCGAGTTTCTAATGGTCTTTGAGCTATGGTTTATGCTTAAACTCACTCTGTCGATACTTTTAGGAGCTATCCTCAAATGCTCACTCAAACTGTCATGTTTTGGGCGGATAAGGGGTTATGGCGGCCCTTAACTTTGGAACCGATTATCGGATTGACGAGAAATTTTGGCTGTTCGAGTTTCAAATGGTCCTTGAGCTATGGTAGAAGTTTCAAGTTAATCGGTCAATCCGTTTGGGAGCTTTCCTCAAATGCTCACTCAAACTGACATGTTTTTGGCTGATTCGGGGTTATGGCGTCCCTTAACTTTGTAACCTATTATCGGATTGACGTAAAATTTTGACTCTCCGAGTTTCTAATAGTCCTTGAGCTATGGTAGAAGTTTCAAGTTAATCGGTCAATCTGTTTGGGAGCTATCCTCAAATGCTCACTCAAACTGATATGTCTACGGCTGATTCGGGGTAGGTAATGGCGTCCCTTAACTTTGAAACCTATTATCGGATTGACGTGAAATTTTGGCTGTCCGAGTTTCTAAATGGTCCTTGAGCTTTTGTATAATTTTTAAGTTAATCGGTCTATCCGTTTGGGAGCTACCCTCAAATGCTCACTCAAACTGTCATGTTTTGGGTTGATAATGGGTTATGGCGTCCCTTAACTTAGGAACCTATTATCAGATTGACGCGAAATTTTGGCTGTCCTAGTTTCTAATGGTCCTTGAGCTATGGTGAAAGTTTCAAGTCAATCGGTCAATCCGTTTCGGAGCTATCCTCAAATGCTTACCCAAATAGACAAGTTAAGTACTGATGATGAGTTATGGCGGCCCTTAACTTTGGAACCGACTATCGGATTGACGGCTGTCCGAGTTTCTAATGGTCTTTGAGCTATGGTAGAGGCTTATAATAAGTTGGTCGATTCGTTTAGGAGCTATCCTCAAATGCTCACTCAAACTGACATGTTTTCGGCGGATAAGGGGTTATGGCGGCTCTTAACTTTGGAACCGATTATCGGATTGACGGTTGTCCGAGTTTCTAATGGTCCTTGAGCTATGGTGAAAGCTTCAAGTCAATCAGTCGATCCTTTTAGGAGCTATCCTCAAATGCTCACTCAAACTGTCATGTTTTGGGCGGATAAGGGGTTATGGCGGCCCTTTACTTTGGAACCGATTACCGGATTGACGTGAAATTTTGGCTGACCAAGTTTCTTATGTTCCTTGAGCTATGTTGGAAGTTTGAAGTAAATCGGCCAATCCGTTTAGGAGCTTTCCTCAAATGCTCACTCCAATTCTCATGTTTTTCGCAGATATGAGGTTTATGGGACCTTTACTTGTGATATTGTTGGTTATAACAGAAGATTGATTACTCACCTTAACACACATTAATTTCAGGTATCCCGGCTGCCACTTTTCTCGGCGGATACGCATACGCCGCCAGTCAGAACATGGCCGATATCCATCAGATGGCATATTTTGCCTCATCGCTGTGCTGTTTGGGGGCGCTTGGTGGTCTCTCTTCACAGGAAACAGCACGTGTAAGTTGGTAACCGTGGTAACATCTGCCTAAATTGGTAAACATGGTAACACCGCCCGGTTACCATGGTAACATTGTGTGCAGGTGGGTAATGCACTCGGTATGATGGGGGTGTCTGGAGGTGTGGCGGCGACTATCGGTCTACTAAACCCTCCTGTGGAAGTGCTAACGCAGATGGGCGGAGCAGCGCTGCTTGGGGCGGGAGTAGGAGCCACCATCGCCAAGCAAGTTCAGATCACCTCTCTTCCACAGCTGGTGGCCCTCTTCCACAGGTAACATGTTACATGTTTGTAACATGTTTGTAACATGATTTGTATTACACTCCATGTTACATCATGTAATGGTAGCTGGTAACCAGTTGGTAACTGGTTTAGTCTGAGTAATATGACACTCGCCAATATATGGAATATTCCAGATGAAAATGCAGTATATATTGAGTATAATACAGAGAAATATCAGTGCTTGCCAATGTATTCACATTGTTATAAACAACTGCTTGAATCAACTTTAGCTGTGTGCGTGTCGAGAAGAAATGGAGCCTCACAAAAAATAATTATAAGTACATTCTAATCTTTAATTTTACTATGATAATTTTACTATGACAAATAGTATGACAAATAGTTTTGTCGTCTCACTTAATATAATTTCACTGATATTTATACATGTATATGCTAAATTAACCACCTCCCTGTCTACCCATTAAGTTTCGTGGGAGCGGCCGCCTGTCTGACCTGCATAGCGACCTACATCCACGACTTCCCCCACCTTGCTACCCTGGATAACGCGGCTGTTCTCAAAACAGCTATAATGCTGGGAACTTACATCGGCGGTGTTACTGTAACAGGGTCACTCGTCGCTTACGGCAAGCTGGATGGTAAGTCCAATCCACAATTGTTATAATTTTAAACTTATCATACTTATGACAATGAAATTTGGAGTGTGACGGTAAGTGCAGATTAGAGATGAATTTTGGGTGCCGCTAATATGATTCCATATCTCCACCCTTGGGCCCTATCTGTAATGTGACTATGAACTCTTCGAAAAACCAAGTTTCTTACTGGACTCATGCCAATAGTGCTGATGATTGATTGTTATCCTCCGACTGCAGGTAAACTAAGCTCGGCCGCGCTTCTGCTGCCAGGCCGCCACTTCCTGAATGCAAGCCTGCTGGCAGCCAACATCGGACTCATGGGCGCTTTCTATACCACGCCCTCGCTCGCTACAGGTTCTACACTGTGTGTTTTTCTTGCTTTTAACACTCATGTGGCACTGTTAACAGTCATGTGTCACTGTTAACACACACATCTCACTGTTGTCAGGTGTGGGGATGTTGTCAGGAATAACACTCGGCTCCGGTGTCATGGGTTACACTCTCACTGCTGCTATTGGAGGTAAAGTCTTCTTACTAGGTTACCATGGTCACATGGTAACAGTCAGTTACAGTTACCGTGGTACCTGACACTATAATCAGTTGTATTACCATGGTAACACTAGTCTCTGTACATGTTACCATGGTAACACTAGTCTCTGTACATGTTACCATGGTAACACTGCGATGTGTCACAGGTGCCGATATGCCAGTGGTAATCACCGTGCTGAATAGCTACTCTGGGTGGGCTCTGTGCGCTGAGGGATTTATGTTAAATAATAGTCTAATGACGATTGTGGGATCTCTCATTGGCTCAAGTGGTGCCATCCTATCTTATATCATGTGTAAAGTACGTGATCACGTGTTATATCTTTGATACGATTGTATCACGTGCTATCTGATTGGATAAAACAGTCACTCTGCTACCTAAATCAAACACGCGCAGGCTATGAATAGAAGTTTGCCTAATGTCATACTGGGAGGATTCGGTACAAGTTCTACTGGCGGTGGAAAACCCATGGCAATTGAGGGAACACATACAGGTGTGTGTATATAACATAGTATGTGTATAACACACACACACACACACAAACACACACACACACACACAGCCTACTGCACTGTACACTACACGCACAGAGTGACCACAGTGTATTTTAAATACAGCATACCAAACCGGGTCACGTTGCAGCTCTGAAACCGGTTTTGCCACTTTCCCCGAATTTATTTGGAATAACTGGAATACGCAGCTCTATTCACACTGTCCTGCTCACATTAGCTTAGTCGCGCACGCGCGTTTTTGTTATACTGCGCGTAGATTTCACTCTCCATATCGTCAGAGATCGACACTGAGGGCGTGGCCCAAGCCCTGGTCAATGCTAAGAATGTTATAGTAGTACCAGGATATGGGCTGTGTGCTGCCAGAGCGCAGTACCCTGTGGCGGAGATAGCTAACCTGCTTACAAAGAAAGGAATCAACTTCAGATTCGGGATTCACCCTGTCGCCGGTTAGTGTTGTCACTGTTTACATGGCGTGTTTACATGTAGCGGGTGTTAACACTGTTAACACTCAGGTCGGATGCCTGGACAGCTGAATGTGCTGCTGGCAGAAGCTGGAGTCCCGTATGATATTGTTCTGGTATGTGCTCTACACATATAGCTGTATCCTGTATATTTCTGCACAAACACACACACACACGCACACACACACACCACGCAGTAGTCAATGTTTCCACCGTCAAGTAATGGTNCACACACACACACACATACAGGAAATGGACGAGTTGAATGACGATTTTGGCGACACTGACGTAGTTCTGGTTATCGGAGCAAATGACACAGTCAACTCGGCTGCTGAAGATGATCCCAACTCGATCATTGCTGGAATGCCCGTGCTGCGGGTGTGGAAGAGTGACCATACCATTGTAATGAAGAGATCACTGGGTGTGGGCTACGCAGCAGTTGATAACCCGGTATTCTTCAAGGAGAACACCTCCATGTACCTTGGTAAGAAATGATACTCCCCCCAATAACCAATTTTCACACTCCCCCAATTTTCAAACTCCCCTCCCCAATTTTCACACCCTCCCTTCAGTATCCCCACCCCTCCTCAATCCCTCCTGATATTTGAACAGTGCTCGGTTTGCAGGTGACGCTAAGAAGCAATGTGATGCGCTATTGGATGCCCTCCGCCGACACTACGGAGAATAACAAGTTTATAATTATAATTTTAGTGGTAGAAGTGTTATCACACCACGTGTAAAACACACATGCGGTATATTTTGTACGTGTCATATCAAATAGTCATCACTCGGCTAAATTTTGTATTTAATAAACAAAACTAATTTATTATTTTTTGAGCCTACACAACCTGTATATCACAAAGAAATTATCAAATTGGTAATAATCATCGATTGGCCCCCTGAGGTCGTTTAACAAAACTTAAATTATTGATCTTGCCTATACTAGGCCATGATTTGATTATTTAACTCTTTGATTTTTCGTGGTCACACTCCAAATCTCATCACTCTCGGACAGACATCATACTATCAACGCACCCACTTCGTCCCTGAGGTCACGTTCAGAACTGTTTGTCATATATCCTTGTGTAAAATCATATGCTAAATTTCATTTATATTTGAAAGCCAGCAAATCTCGATTTACCGCTCTGGGAAACGTATTTACCTTTGGCTGTCGATGATATTTGCCGGATGTTATCTGTCCTTTGTTTCTTGCGCGCCTTCATCGAAGGCCGAACTTTTTCGGCCTACGATGAAGGCGCGCGCAAGAAATTAGAAACAGTGGACAGATAACATCTGGCAAGATGATATGTGATATGTGATACTGATAGCCCCAGTTGCGCGCGCCGCAAATTTCATTGCGGCTCGCGTTATTTGGTCAATGTGCACACGTTGCGCGCCCCTGTTCTACTCAGTGAACTGAAAAGTCGTACCACGGAGACGCGCAGCGCGCGCGGAGTATTTGGGTCACGCAGCGCGGGAACATTTGGTCAAGCTGCAAGCATCGCCAGGCCTGGCCACGCAAATTTATGTAAAAGTCTATGATCATTGAAAATTGCAATTGAGTCCAACGAGCTGCGTGCCGCGCGCGCACGTGGTGAATACAAGTCACAGTGCAACATGAATTTCAAATTTATTGTTCCCGCGCTGCGTGACCCAAATACTCCGCGCGCGTCTACGACTTTTCAGATCACTGAGTAGAACAGGGGCGCGCAACGTGTGCACAAAATTTATTCGATTTATTATCTATAAGGCCGTCTGATTGTCTGAATTGTGACACTGTACTGTGTGCGCGCAGCTCTCCAAAACTCAATTGGAATTTTAATGGTTTGCGCGTCGAAATCATGCATCAGGTTCCGCTTTATGAGGGACGAAGTGATTGTTATATTACTTGCTATTATATTACTTACATTGCTTGCTATATTATAAAAGCAAGCAATGCAAATTGTCATTGAGGCTAAAATATCTTAAAAATGGTTGTATCAATTTTTCCTTCATTAATTAACATGGTACTTTGCTTCATTTTTCAAAAATAAGCAGGTCCTGCAAAATCAGCAATATGTGGTTCTATTCAAGAGTTAACTCATTTGCAAAAATTAGAAAAAATATTTGTACTATGGGAAGAAGATTGCCAGGTTGTAGCCTAATGTCTAATTTCTATTCAACAATGAATTTGCTTATTGTGTTGGTGTGATTCAATCCTCTCTTTGTTCAATCATCGGAGGCAGTAGTTTATTTGTTGTGCAATATATTTTCTATGATATACCTCATGTAAGGACATATTTCTGTAAGGACATATTTCTGCAACTTTGTTCTCCAACTAACCTAATGCAAGGAAATCTGTTACAGGTTATGGTCACATGATATGTTAGCATGTTCAGTCAGTTTAAAGATTTCAGATACCAGAGCTTCAAGCAGTTGAAAAATGATTGTGTAAAAGCAGATAATCTATTCAATGATGGACTCTTTGGGGCTGATCATCTCTGCTTGGATATCAATGGTACAATGCAGAATAGAGAATTACAATGGTTGAGACCTAGAGTAAGTTTAATAATGATTCTTTATTTCTTGTGAATCTACTACTATTATTAGTCATTTTTTCATGATGTTTTACTAAGTGAACATCATCAGGATATCTATCCTGATCCAAAACTCGGATTTGGAGGCCCAAAGAAAGGCAAGTTCAGTAGCAGTGCTGTGACAGCAGCTCTCGCAGCAGTTTCATCACGGCAGGCTGCAAAAGATCATCTCATCCCACCAGTGAGTAGACTAGTATTTCCACGTAATAATCAGTAATTTATTAGACTCAAAGAAACACAGTTATGTTCCCATTCTCTTATCTCTCTATAAATTGGTTTAAATAATCACAAATTTGAGAAATTGCATCTTGCATAATTTTACATCTTGCAGAAAAACCAAAGTCAGATTTGAAAAACTGTCTATCTGTTGTGAAATGTCAATTAAAATAATTTCAAAAGAAGATATCATGCACCATAAGTTTTGGAAGCTTTGGGGTTATTGCTTATCGTGATTGTATGTTCTTTAGACTGTTCCTGATTTCACTAATTTCCAGTCAATTTTCAACTCCCGATCAAACTTCTGAAGGAGATCGCTGTCAAAGAAAGACAAGAAAGTTCTTGTCTGAATTGTGTCTGAGATCTTTGTCCACGTTACTGCCTGATCTAGACCTGTTTGGGTTAGAACATAAGTTTCAGACTTCAGTGATATCAATTCACCGCAACCAGGGAGAAGAGTGTTTACCTGTATTTTCTTCATCCCTGATGGAACCCACATTCAGAACTTCTTCCATGTCTGTTTTACTCAGATCCAAGTTGTAACCCAAATGATCAAGAATCTGTTGTAATGTTCTTTTTGGATCGTTTTCGATTTCTTCGAACTTGAGAAAGAGAAGGTCCAGATCCTCGTCATTCTCCAGAAATTGCAGGAAATGTAGCTTGTAGTTGTATGGGTTCTCTCTGTCACTGCTCCCCAAGAACAAATCTGCCGTACAAAAACATTGTTCAATATCATCATTTTGAAGTCTCTTCCAGAATTTGGAATTGAACACTAACAATTCTCCTTGTTTAATTTGGACTTGCCTGTGAATGTCTTGAAGTTCATCTGCTTGAAGAAAGACGCATTGTAAAGCTCTATGGCAGCATGTTTGGGATTTCTGACCACATAGATAACTTTACTCTTCTTGATATGCCTTGCTATGTGACTGTACCTGTATTTAATTCGGATTTTTCTGTGCTTCATCATAGTCAGTATTTTCATAACAGTGATATCAAATAATCTCGGAAATATCACACCTCATTTTAGTGGTGTAGATATCGCTCTTTGTGGTAGCTCCACTCTTAATGTCATCAATATTCGACCACTCGAAGACAGGGATTTTTCTTGGCTGTCAAAACGATGATCCTTTTACACACAAACAAACACAATATTTCATGCTTTTGTTGACATAACGCTATCAATGGGTTCGATTAGGGTGGTTGTAAGCCGGGAATGTGGCAAACGTTACATGTACCGTGTGATCTCCGTTAATCAAACATCCTCACTTGTCAATCAAACGGTTACCTTCTCGTCCGTTTTCTTCACCCAGAATTTGGAATATCTGACGTGGTCCTTGATGTTTCGGATAATCTCACTGACATACACCCCACCACTCTTTGGATAGCTTGCTACTACCACATCGTCAGTTTGTAGTGTTATCAGCTTATCTGGGATAGAGAGGGTATCTGCTTGAATTGATGAGTAATTATTAGAACAACCTATTGAATATCCTCCTATTAAAAGATTTTCCTGCCTGTCATTGAGAATAAAAGATCAGAGATTCAGTTTGTATACCAGGCTCGTATATTCAGTTCGTATATCAGGTTAAGGATTTTAGTCACACTCTCAGGATTGACTGTCACTGACCTGTCATGACAGTTTTTAGTCGGAGTGGATCCAGCTCGGCTTCTGCCAGCTCCTTCTTAACATTTCTCCACGCGGTGCTCCACTTGCTTGTCCTAAGCTTGGGAGGTGCTGGGTGTGTCCCATCTTTACTATCCAGGAGAGCAGGGGTCTGAGTGGTGTCATTAGTATCCGGTTGTGTCGGATTGCTGTTGTCTGCAGCGGGGATGTTGTCTGTTTCATTATCCATCGTGTTTTCTGTTCCGGTTGTTCCGGTTTTTCCAGTATTTTCTTTGTTTTTCTCTTCCTTTGCACCCTCGTCTACTCCCCCAGCGTCGATTCCATCGTCATCTTCTCGCTGCTGTGTAATGGTGGTTTCAGTGTACAGAGTGGTGTCAGAGTACAGAGTGGTGTCAGACTACAGAGTGGTGTCAGAGTACAGAGTGGTGCCAGAGTACAGAGTGGTGTCAGAGAACAGAGTGGTGTCAGAGAACNACAGAGTGGTGTCAGAGTCCAGAGTGGTGTCAGAGTACAGAGTGGTGTCAGAGTACAGAGTGGTGTCAGGCTTGTGTTATTAAAAAGCGATAGCACAGCAAATGACACGCAATATTATTTGTTAGTTATAAAACACGAACCCAAATATAGAACAAAGATCTATGTGTCTATAGTTTACAAATGGTTCCCACAGACACACACGATACACATGTTGACGGAGTTGATAAAGGAGTAGTGGTTATTATGAAGGAGTGTTTGACACACGTGTTCTGTAAAACAATAGGTACCACTACAATGTTCAACTTCTGTTCAAGTTCTGTGTATATATCAACTGCAGTGTGAAGAGTGAAGCAGCTGTTGACACAGAAATAAGTGTTGTGTAGAAATATATAGTTAACGGTTACAAACACCATCATTCAATAAGTGCTAATGTTATTCCTGACTTGGAAAGTGTATATGAAGTGTTAAGTGAAGTAGCAACGCAAGTAATGGCACAGTCCAATGTGTTTAGTGTGTTTATGAAGGAGCACAGTTGAATGGGTGTGTTTATGATGGACCACACACACAGTCGGTAAAATGGAATCCACTGGACAATGAACATCATCAGTTTCACATGTGTTTTCAGACAATGCTATAGGAGTTAGTTCCCAGCCAATCAGAAATAGTTATTCCAGTCACGTGATAATAATAGCTCCAATGTTTTGGGCTGGGAGCTCTGAATATTATGCTGTAATTCGCGCCCTCATAGAACCAGAGGAAATTTACACTGTGTCAATCACGCAATCACGCAATCAATTTCTCATTTTAGAATCACGCAATTTAAGTTACGTAGCAGTTGCTGCAATGTTGCTTACCTTGACAGCAGACACTGTTCTTCGTCTAAACCACATTTGCCATTGGATCTTGGAACTGAAATTACACGTATATGTAGCGCAGTAATGTCAGCTATAGCGCAGTAGCTACTGAATGTGCCAAAAACACAACAAGAAATTCCCATCAGAAGCTGAGTTATAAACCTTTACTTTTGTTGAGTTTTTGGCATACCATTGATCAATAGATTGAGGCTGTAAATGAGCATATGGAATAGAATGGTGCTGCTTTGAGAGTATCAAATATTGAAACAGCATGCAACAGTTGCTATAGCAACAGAGTTGTAGCAAAACAACCGGCACCCGCGGTAGCAAAACAACAGTAGCTCCCCATTTCACAGCAACTGGTGTTTCCTAGAAGAGAGTTTGTTCTTACGCATTGCTCCGTTTCAATTTGGAACAAATAACATCAACCAGACACATTCACCCAAGTGTGTGCGTGTGTGTGTGTTCTTTGTGAGGGAGCAGAAAGAGGGGAGGAGTTATTGTGTTTTGTAAAGGAGCAGATAATTCCCCCCTATACTGGGAACTTTCACAGTTATTCCACTGTATTGCACTGTATTGCACTGTATTGCACTGTATTCCACTGAATTCCACTGTATTCCACTGTATTCCACTGTATTCCACTGTATTCCACTGTATCTCGTACTCTGTGAAGGGTATTATTCCAATGTGTGTGTGTCTCTGTTATAGTGTTCCAATCTGTGTGTGTTTCTGTGTTATTTTCTCTCTATCCTGTGTGTGTGTGTGTGTGTCTGTGTCCCACTCCCACTCCCCCCCCCTCTTCCAGGATCAGGAGTGGAATTCGGAGAAACCACTGAGCTACAGGGGAATCTTCCACTTCCACTTCCACTACTTTGGACAGTGGACTGACGTTGTTGTGGATGATAGGCTTCCTACGCAGGTAGCAACAGTTGGTTAAGTAAGCGGTGTGTGAGTGAGTGTGAGTGTGAGTGTGTGTTTGTGTGAGTGTGTGTTTGTGTGACTAGGTCAGATACAAAGTTGACAAAGTTAACAGACTACTGATATACAGTATGCACTTGGTCTCTGCACTCTAGTCATTAATCATGCTGCGTGTGTGTGTGTGTGTGTGTGTGTGTCAGCACGGTGTCTGATTACAATTGCCACTCAGTGGGAGCTAAAAGAGCAGGGGGCCAGGGTGATCATGTTTCATCACTCTCTCTGTGTATGCCGCACTTTATAGTTACGATGATAGATCTACACCAGAGCGCGATGACAGCGATCTGAATTATTCAGATCTCCTTTCTAGGGATTCCCCTGTAATTCTAACCCGATAATTTCGAATTCGTTCCGGTAACTCGGAAAACTGGCCGAAGCCACCAATGATACTCCACAAGAATATGTTGCACTGAATATGTGTTCTTTCTCTCTCTCTCTGTAACCGAATATGCGTTGCCTTTCTCTCTTGACGGGTGGAAAACCACTCCCTCTTTTTATGATGACATATCACGTCTCCCAGGACCTTTGTCTGAAATACACACATGCGCACACCCACGCCCAGAAAACCAATTTTGACACCTCTCCCGATTCTCATAGATATCGATAGGGGATTCACAGTGAACCGTATTACATGTCACCACGTGACCTATCGGAAAAACGCACACTGAGTTCTGACATACACACACAAAAACTGACACACAGTGATGTGTACACAGTCCTGTCATCGCACTGACACACACGCGATTTTGTTGCCGGACTCCATACTATGCACTTTTCAACATAGCAACACACAGAGGACGCACGCACACACGCACNTCTTCATAGCTACTAAATCCACTGTGAGTTACCACTGAGTTGCCATGGTAACAATGTGTTGCTATTATATATGGCTGCTGATTGGTTGTATTTCGCCAGACAACTGACAGCTCCACTGATGAGGAAGGTCAGGAGGAAGTCGGTATTTTTTCCAACAACGGAATCAAAGAAAACGGACTCTACGTCATAGCAGAGATAAAAAAGGTTAGAATTGATTAGTTATCAATCGGTCGATCCGTTTGGGAGCTATCCTCAAATGCTCACTCAAACTCACATGTTTTGGGCGGAGAAGGGGTTATGGCGGCCCTTAACTTTGGAACCGATCATCAGATAGACGAAAAATTTTGGTTGTCCGAGTTTCAAATGACCCTTGAGCTATGGTGAAAGTTTCAAGTCAATCGGTCGATCCGTTTGGGAGCTATCCTCAAATGCTCAC
>CAMPET010000394.1:20969-32307 GCA_946803715.1 Beroe ovata
CGCACACACACACACACACACACACACACATCCACTCAGATAGTCAGATATGTCTGGAACACATGAAATTACTCAGGTACTTGTGCTAAGTGGAGTTGTGTCAAGCAATGCATGGATCAGTGAGACAGTGGAAGGTGGGAGGGTAGAGGAGAGAGAGATGCGGAAGATAAGGTTTAAGGGATGGAAAGGGAATATTATCGGTTTGTTTTTGGTGAAGAGAAGTGAATTGTGCAGAGGGGACCCTAGGAGTGACAAAAATATTGAGTTTTTCAGTTGATTTGATCTTGTAATGCGGCGCTGATGACGGAGTATTCGAAGTCAATCTTCTTCTTGATCCGCCCAGCAGACATCTCTGAAATGAATGAATGATAATGCAATGATCATCAAAGCTAAACATAATAAGTACTCCTATCATGCGCATTTTGATTACAATCATCTGCAGTTTTACTCTCTCTCTCTCTCTCTGGAGCATAGTATTTTAATACATGAAATTGATTGAAAAACTCTGCCTAGGTCCCCTCTCTCTCTCTCTTGAGCATCATGTATACCTATATCAGTGGACCACTGCTGAATGATAGACCACTGACTGATATGGAATGATCAGTACATAATGACCCTGCGCTCTGCATGCCATATTATATCGTCTGCCATCATTCAGTGCTATGGACGTGGTGTAATAAGAATGGAGAGATGATCGTGAATGTAATTCAAAAATATGCTGGAAAGAGTTGGTGAGGGCATTTACCGCGGGCAAATGGCTGGATTTGGGCGTTTCCCATGGCAAAAGGGGCTGGTTTTTATTCCATTGATATCTTGAATCATATAAGTTCACGGACATTCTTTTCAGATGTTTGGCTTGATGTGACGTCACAACTCGGATATTTAACCACGTTGTTGAAGAATGCAGCTCCAAGGTAAGCTATGTTTGTTAAATACCTTATGCCTACTAGAGTTTCAATAAGTTTTAAATAAAGTTTCAACAGTGCTGTTGAAAAATGATTCGAGTCAAGGTATATCTGTTTTTGTTGATATTGGGGACCGAATTGGACTTGATTTCCCTTCTCATCCGTACAATACCATATTAGGTAATTTCATATAACTACCATATAAGGATTTGAGCGCCAAGCTATTTCTCGATTTTCACTCCAAATATTCTGGTACGTGACCAGCACCTGGCACTTATTGATTAACTAATTAGCGTACTAGCGTACCTGGTGTGATATGTTCTGGTGTCAACGTACAGACACGATACCACATGTGGCCGAGTCTAAATTTAGTGAACAAGCACTATATTTGTCAGACTTTTCTGTTTTTCGGGAAATCAAATTTACTAAGAATTAAACGAAATACAATCGTATGTTTCGGTAATGTCACTTAACTGATGTGCATAACCAAGAATGCAAACTTCATATTTTCATACTTCCGCATTCTTAATCCTGCCTCTACCTTCCTATTCCTTGCACTCTCCTTCTACCCATCTTTCTCACTTGGACATTGTTTGTTCTACCTACCAGATGCCTAGCTGCTGTCATCGGACTTCTATCCTATATACATTTACTAATATTAATATTATAAGCTGGACGTTGTAGGGATGAATTATAGTCGTATTTTGGTGTTTTTCTTGAGTTCGGTATATAACTTCGATGCACGGTGGCCGCACTATTTCATCCCTTTTCAAACTGGATTATCATGATTTTTAATCATGGTATACTTTCGTGCTGGACATCTTCCGCAAGCGACAGAGAATTTGAACTTTTATTCGTCGGTTCATACAATTGTATACACTACTTTCTACTGTCTACACGATGATGATTCACACGCTGTATCAGATTCTTGCAGGTTACCACGCCTCTTTTTCTCCTTACATTCCTTCAAAATGTTGTTCATTTTTAAACAGCATGGATAAATACAAATATATCAACACTATTAACACTTCGAGGCCTATGGCCTACGGGGAAGGCAATTTCTCTGTATATTTTATTGTCATAACTCAGTCTGAATGGTAAACTTTATTCTTGACCCAAGACTGCAACTAAAGGCTTCAGTTTCCATTTCTGTTTTGTGTTGGTGAACGAACATCTGTAGACTTGTGTCAAGTTATGTGGAATGTGGTGTCAAGGTTAATAACGGTTACATATAAGTGATGTCAATACTGGTGTCAGAACCTAGTGGTGTCAACAAGCACTGTCGCAATGTGGTGTCAACGAATTCTTCGCTTTGTGTAAAGTGGTGT
Source organism: Beroe ovata (assembly GCA_946803715.1). Lineage (NCBI taxonomy): Eukaryota > Metazoa > Ctenophora > Nuda > Beroida > Beroidae > Beroe > Beroe ovata. The sequence goes on from CAMPET010000394.1 coordinate 23,203, forward strand.
CAAGGTGTCTATCACAGGTGCCATCACCGGTCGTGTCACCTTACCGTACAAGAAGTCTGACTGAGTTCCGCGGAGTTCAGACTGATTTCTGCGGAGTTCTACTAAATCTATATTTATATATGTCCAACTGCAGCACTTGTTCCGTGTTTTTGTACTTTACATATCTCTACTCAGAGCTTTCCTCCGACTTCATACACAGCTTTCTGTCAACTCCAATAGTAGCTCGGGAGAGCTGTCCTCGGGTTTTGTGTGTGTGTGCGTGTGTGTGTGTGTGTGNTGTGTGTATGTGTGTGTGTATGTGTGTGTGTGATATATGAAGTGACAGTGAAGTGGTGATGAAGAGTGATATCGCATGGTGTGAAGAGTTGTGAAGCTTATTCATGGGAGTGGTCCTATTCTAGGATTGGTCGCTCATTCATAATTTGAGGTCATTATAGTAGGTTTGTTGAAATCAGTTCTTAGATAGTTTTTAAACTGATGCTCATCATCAAACTTGCTTATCATCACTGCTGTTGAAAGGAAAATTCCGATTTTGGCACATCATGCGACGAACTGGATGACAATTACCATCTTGCCGAAACCTGTCGATAGTCATCTAACAATGACGTCATAAACATCGTAACCTAGCAACCGTGGCTTTGACGCTTGGTTACCAGCGATTTCGCTGAGGCATATACACTTTGTCGGGTGTCAAAAATTAGGAGTTTAAAATGAGTCACTTTGAGCGATGCTTCGAAACAGCGTACTACAGCAGTTGAACAACTTTGTTATCTTTGCAAGGTGAAAAGTTACGTTTTTGGAAGTTTCTCTGTGATTGGTTTGAAAAGTGCTCTAATCTCGGATCCCTCGTGAACTTGACTTTGCCATAGGAACTGTTGGCCCGGGTTGAGGTTGGGTCCCTAGATGATATAACAGTTGTTGTTGTACTTTGTGTTCGATTTGTTTAAACTAGTCTGCAACAACGCCTTGCATTGTTTCCATGTCGCGTTTCAGGGCTTTCGACCCCTTGCAGGCACACACACACACACACACACACACACAAAAAAATAGAGAGATAGATATATACACTCAGACACACACACACAGACTCGCAGACNTTCAATATATATATATTTTCTTTCACAAAAACACACACACACACACACACACAGCTATGAAGGTGTTGTCACTTATACCCAGAATGTACCCGGTCCAGTTCGGATATTAACACATATTCGTAGTAAGAAAGCCTGTAGTCATTGGTCCACTTGCCACAGAATTCACGCCATATAGTTTCACACACTGTTTATAGTTTATACTGACAAAAATAAAGTCCTTTATCTGACATATATATAGTCCTTCCTTCCGGTTAAACACAGGTACACAGGAAACCCTTGTGCCTTTCATTGAGGACGTGTTTTAAAATCGTCACTTCCCCATATATAAACGCAAGGGCTTATTTTTAAAGCGTGTGTTGCTTTTTCAAAAGTCATGTTGATTTGAATATATGTTCGTGCGCGGCTGATAATATGTTATGCTACATTCAACAATACCCGTTAACAAATAGTTATACTTGTAGTTGCATTGTGGGTTTTGCATATTTATCAAAGGAGAGTGCATTCCACCTCCAATTTCTAGGAATTGTCAATCAGAGACGAAGTTATATCTTCTTGACTACTGTCACTCACTTCCACGATTCCCACTTCCTGGGTTGCTTCTTGTCAGATATTCCATGTACTTTCTATTCGACGTTGCTCGATTCACCAATATCATGAAAAACTTGTGAAAAACTCTCCTTGTAGAAATTTTTTCTTGTTATACCCCACTGATAACCTCCCTAATCCTCTCGTGAACCCATATAACCACTCTCACAAACCCCTATAACTACCCCCAAAGCCCCTGGTACCCCATCGCTCTTGCCTTGTCCCTTACTCACCGTTATACCTACCTCTAGGCAATGATATCAGTTTGTGCGTCATGTAGCAAGTGTGTATATCCAACGGAAAAGGTCACCTGTTTCGACAGACCATGGCACAAGTTCTGTTTCAAGTGCCAGGAGTGCGGCATGGTTCTCAACATGAAAAACTACAAGGGATATGAAAAGAAACCGTACTGCCTCGCCCATTACCCCACCGTACGTTACACACAGGTGGCTGAAACCCCGGAGCATAAGAGGTTGAAGGAGAATAGCAATGTGTTGAGCAAGGCAAAGTATCAGGCAGATTTTCAGAAGCAAAAAGGAACCAAAATATCAGTTTCGGATGATGTAACGAATGAAAAGTTAAAACAGTTGAAATCGTTTCAGAGTCAGACTCAGTATCAGAAACAGTTTAAAAAAGAGATTATCGGATCGAAAACTTCCGTTCCCGATGACGTTGTCACGAATCAGCTGAAGAAAGCGCAGGAGAACATGAGTGTTGTTCGGTATCACAAGGAGTTCAATGAGCAGATCAAAGGAACTCTTCTTTCAACAACCGAGGATATCAAATCTGCCTACCTGAAGGACTTACAGAACTTGAATGATTCGAAGTATCATGAGGACTATCAGAAAAATATCAGGGGTAAGAAGATGTCTCTGGCAGATGATATCATGACGAGTTACCTGAAGGAGACTCAATCGAGAATAACCAGTATTGGTTATCGGCAGCGAACTGTGTCTGTGGAGTCGACCAAGAGGAAATCTGTGGTTTCCGTGGATTCTGTGGATAGTTCCGTGTTTCTTGACAGTGAAGCTGAACCCGGTTCAGTGGAAGTTGTTGAAGCCGCTGAGGGAAGCACAGCTTATAATCCTTCAGAGTCAATAGAGCAGCTTGAAGCTGGAGACGAAGTCTGTGGAACTGAGAATGAGATTGGACAAGAAAACGCCCAAACTGATAATTTGTATGATGAAACAAATTCAGACAATAAATTTGCGAAAAGTTCAGTAGAAGAATCAGGAACTCAAAGTCAAACCAGCGCTCAGGCTGAACAAATTGAAGAAGAGTTTGCTGACACAATAGACTCAGGGATCATTAATACAGCTGAATGCGATGATGCGATAGCCCCACTATCAAACGACGTGATCAGCAGCCATAGAGAAGCCGATGATTCAGTAGAAGATTGTAGAGAAGAGGTTGAAACAAGTGCTGTCATGGCGCCAAATTTAGAAGAGTCGAGCAGCGATCCTACTGACGAAATCGAGATAAAATCTCCCGAAACTAACAAAACTGAAGTTATTCCCACCTCCATTTCTGACTCATCTTCAACCGATTTAGAACCAGGCGAAGTCCCGATGATGACTCTCGCTTCCTCCGAACTCCAACAAGACTTGTCACGTGACAGCCATGTATCCGAGCTTGCTTCATCCATAACTCAGATGATCGATGAGCTGTTTGAGGACCCTCCTGCACCCCACAGCTCTGATGAGGACTTGGTCTTTTCACCCGAATCCTCTAGAGAGGACGATGTTCTAGGTGAGCTGGAACAGACTCGTGAAACACGGTCGTACAGCACTCCCACTGACTTTAGTACACCTGATAGAGAAAGACATAATCTGGGAAGTTTCACATCAGATCCAGGAAGTAATAGTGTGATGCATTACGAGGCCGAGGGAAACACGAGTAGTGTGGATTCGGCTGGTAAGTTTTTTGAAATCGTTTTTTGAAATCGTTAAATGCTCTCGATATATTCTTCAAATTTTTCCTTGAAATCCTCAATCCTTTGCTGATCTGATCATCAACCTTCATTCCTCTCAGAGGGATCTCCCTACTCAATATCAGTGGGCAAGTTGAAGAAGATAAAGAAGCTGTCCGACAGCATCAACGTGTTCAGAACGACACTGACGCATGGGGCACTCTCCAGGCTTATCAAGGAGGATTGAAGTGCGCTGCTCAGATATAATTCTTTGGCGGCAAGCACACAAGTGTGGTTTTCATAGCTGTATATATATACGCGGGTCGGTATGATAAAAACAGATTCGGCTCTTAGGAGAAGAGATACACGCGCTTATCTGGAGAAGGAAGAGACTCGTGTACACTGGAGATTTGAAATGTTTTCATGCGAACGCAGGTGGAGTGCAAGAAGTTTCGGGATTGTACGGTTTTGTAACTGGATTGGATGATATCAATTCACGAAACATGGATCGAATTCCTGCAGTACTGTACAGATTTGGTGTAATTAATTTCATGTAATGGTTGCTTCTTAAGTTAAATTCAGTTCTGCTCATGTGTCTTATTGAAGTTAAAAACTGGTGAAAGTTTGAAGTGAGATAATAATGGCTGGTTGAAGTATATGTTACTTGAGATGCAAATTATCATTCTCCCAAAAACACAAATAACGATTGGAGCGTAGTACCTTCTGTTGCTTCAATAGATGGAAATTATACAATTATAGAGTGTCTTCGGGCGACTTCGGAGTTAAATTCATGATTTGTCTGACACCCATCGCGTAGTTCATTATGAATCCAAATTCGTCGAAAACACGGTTATCCCACCTCTATTTTGTCCGAGGGACCAATACACTGCGCTTTCGTTCTGAGTGAGTTCCAGAGATGCTTCGGAGCTGGCAGCATTGAGTCACGAGAAGTGTCGCTCCAAGTACTGACTATTACAGCTGAGGTAAGTCAGTACCTAGTGAATAGTGATCACATGATACAAGATTTCATCTCGCGGCGGTCACCAGCTTAACGAATATATCTGCGCGTCAACTGACTTCTACTCGATGACCTTATTCCTACACCTCCTGAGTTGGGACTGGAAGATATTCCGGTATAGGATGCGCACCCATCACATCAAACACGCGCACTATACTAGTGTTTGACTGTTTGACGCACCATTCCAACATACAGCAATCGCATATTCCCATATTATTTTCTAGACTTGTGAGTGTGTGTTTTCAGGGTCATTTCTCGTTGGCATACCTACCTGCACAGCATTTATATATTGGGCCTGTCAACAACTTCCCTATATATGTTTGTGAGTTTGTGAGTGTTTGTGCGTCAGATACACAAACACGCACACTCACACACGCACACATTCTTGATGCCCGCGTGAAACAGTTACTCGCAGAACTTTGACAGTTTTATACAGCGCGATGTCAGAGATATGTTAGTTTCAGTATTTATCTCGTTTTTGAGAGTATGGGTTTTTATATTTCCAGCTCATTATGTAGTTCCCTGAAGGTTTTTTTTTTGTTTTGCACTGCTAACTGCTTTCTCGATTATGAAGTATATCAATTAGTTGAGGTGTAACTGAAGTTGAGTTCTGAATAACTGATGGCAGCAGTCTGCCATCGGTAGAAATAATATATCAATCTTTCGATTGCCTGATGACGGTTCATGGTACTGAAAAAAGCAGGAATTCTGGTGGAATATGTCAACTATATTTGTACTTCTCAGCGCAACACAGACTCGATGTGACCATTCAATGATGGACTGTCTTAATAGGTATAGAAACTGAGCACCAGCATCTGCACTTGTCTGCTCGTAGGTTTGCGAGATGCGGATTGTTGACGTGAAGCTTAATATTGATCCCAATTAGGATTCATAACTGACTAGCGAATCCTCGTGACGTGCTGACTGTTGAATGACATAACTGTGATCGTCATGATGTCATCATCACACACGTTTCCTAACACGTTGCTAGGTTACCCCTGCGTTACCCCATGTGATATGTTACTCCACAGATGAAATCATATAACTTCCTGAAACAGCAAACGATATACCACCCTTTTTGCGATTTTGTTTAATACCGACACACATTCCTATACTGAGTATGATAAAAGTGAAGAACTTTCTCAGCTGAAAACTCGACGACAAAAATGTAAAACTTCAGTTGGTGTTTTCTACGCGTAATCATCCTGACCACTCTCTATCCTTCTTGAGCTCCGTTAAAAGTTGAAAAATTACTCCCGCGAGTGTGTGTGTGTGTGTGTGTGTGTGTGTNGTGTGTTGAGTGTTAGTGTAGCAAGAAACCTTATGAAAGCTAAATGTTTTAAATATATGCAATTTATATAGGTACCTGTGTTTTTGACATGTCTCTCTCTCTCTCTCTCTGGCCTTGCAATGCTTTGTAACGCATCCACTCATCAGTTTTATAGTACCTGATTCCCCGGTCGGTGTGTATTCGAATCAGCACATTCCCGCGCCATTACATACATCACGTGACTCTGTATGAAGTCACAATGAGTAATAGAGCACCCTACGCTTAAAGTATGTCACGAGTCAATCTCACGCGTGATTTGTAACGCAGTAATCATCACGTGACAATCATCGCGCGCGTGTGTATAACCGTGGTGTTGCTATGCGCGCGTGCACGTGCGCCGTTCCCACGGCTACAACCAATCAGAACCGCACTTGTATGATGTCAATAATGTAAGGCATGCTGTAACACCAGACCTGTTCTCCCTCAGCGTTATTGAGCTTCATATTGTTAATTCGTTATATCATCCACAAGTATTTAACTATAGTGTACCTTGATTGTTGTGATTCTGGTGATGTGTGTGTGTGTGTGTATCTGTGTTACACAAATTACACAACTTACAGCTACTCAGTATCTACCATTTCTTCCTGAGATATGTTGTTTTTCTGGTTTATTCGAGGGGATATGACCAGTTTTTAGGAGCACAGCTTTTCATAAAAGTGGGACCTTACCAAGTTTTTTTTTCTTTTTGAAGCCCTGTGGTCAATTTTGATTCCAAGTCCACAAATGAATCATCCTTTAATCAGCCAGAGTTCCGACTCTTTCTTCCAATTTTTTACTCCGCAAAAACTCCGTAATTTCGTCAATTTTCTGCAAAGTCTGCAGCATACACCGCCATATATCTGGCTTCACGCAGCTTTTCAAGGATTTCAGTTTTGCATAGAACTTGGTGTGTAGAATCCGTACTCAAGTCAGGAGAGATATTTTTGTGTAAGATTCCGACTTGGTCAATTCCCGGTATACGCGCGATATGTGTGTGAGTGTGCGACTCTGTAGTTGCTACATTCCAAGGAGGCTTTGCATTATCCGGCAACATATATATCCGATTATAGATATTCCGAATTTATGCCGTATATATTTTTCTTTCGAATTCGTTCGCGTTTTATTTCCGATTCCGTTCGACGAAAAGTCACGTGGATCCTTGGATTGTTCTTGGAATTCTAGTTTCACGACTCTATCAGTACTACGATAGTTAGGTAAACCTAGACTGATGCATAGCTTCATCAGACATTCCCAAACTTAAAACTTTGCAGTTTGAAGTCTGACTGACATCTTCCAGAATGATTATCTTCATCTCCAAGAATAATCTGTCCACCAGGACCATAATATATATCATCTGTTATCATTCTGAAAATGTGTCATTTTTCATCCGAACGTCAAGTATGAGATACGTGAAACACGTTCAGACACGTGAAACGATATGTTCACTTCACACTTCCTCCTCAAAATCGTATCAGGATTTCTATTCGTGGCCAGATTCTAAAATAGATGCTATGCTTCTGCTTTGAGTGATAGTTCAGATTGCGCGCTTAGATTGGACGTTTAGAGTTAGATTGTGCGTTTCATTTTCTCTGCCAGAAACCTTGTGGACACACCCCGCAGTGGCAAAAAATATGATTGTGAAAGGTTTTTTTGTGGTATCATCATAGTTCTTCAATCTTCTTGACCCAGCTACTTTAGTGAAGTCATGAAGTTCAATTATGCGCGTCTTGACGCCTCTAGCGATGACTTCGTACTTTTGTGCCTTTTATATTTATAAACACCAGGTAAAGCTGAACGCGTCAGTAACACGTAGCCGAATGGTAGGTTAAGTCACTGGCCTGGCAAAACTCGACATCATTTCGCGTTTTCTGAGATACTACTCTTGCGTTAGAAATAGAATGTACTAATTTTTCGCGATCAGTCAAAATTCTTTTACGTTATGTTTGTTCCGTCACAATATTTATGTTAGGTACCTGATTTTTATGCTCTCTGTATTCGTTATAGAGTTTCCCAGCCACTCTAAAGCTTCATCTTCATATTTGACAAGAGTCTCAACCAATACAATTCTTGTTAATTTATCAAAAATAAAAACATAGTTTTATGACTTTATCAGGCGACTACAACCTTATTCCTCGCATAATATCCATGGGTATAATTTAGGTGTTGAAGTCTTGATAAATATAATGCGCGCCTTCCGTTGAACAACAAATGAAATGTAGCCGTGACGCGCAAATTCACCCGCCAGTTTGTCACAGAAATTCGTAATAATACTTGATTCGCATTTATTATGTTGTTGCATACATATGGGGTGTAACTAATTATGTTACTCACACAATATATTATGGTGTTTGTAATTATATTATTCTGTTTAAATTATATACACACACCACGTGACACATAATATTTATCCTGATATGACGTCTAAAGTCATTATATTATCTGCTCTGAAGCCTTCCCCGCGCACGTTGTGTCAAAACATCGTTTTTGAACTTTTATCCTTTTTTCGTTTCCTCAATCATAGATTCCTCGATTCCTTTAATTACATACTTAACTTCAAGTTGGGATAACAAACTTTGGAACTTTCACTTTCGAAACAAAAAGACTTTCACTATTGACATTCTATAACATAATATTCTTGTCTCGATTCTCGATTTTCTTGTCTCAGCTGATCCCTTGATGACAGCTCTAATTCACTCTTCCAGCCAAGGTTCCTCTCTCTCTCTCTCTCTATAGAACGTAGTGGTTCCTCGCATATATATACATAAGAGTTGCTGTTCCGGTGTGAGTTTTTGCCGGGTAAAAGAGAGTGTGTAACATGATGCAGTGGTGTCTGGTAATTGGAGGAGTTCTCTCCTTCCTCATTCCTCAGTTGAAGACAGCTTCCGTGAGGAGAGATGGTTAGTTGCTATGGATACGCGGGGAAGTGGTGTCAGTGTGTAAAGTGAGGTCGAGGGAGAGTGGTATCAATGAGAAGTGGTGCCAAGTGTGAGTGGTGTCAATAAGCGAAGTGAGGTCGATGAAGAGTGGTGTCAAGTGGACATGATGTCAATGGTAAAATGCTGTCAAGGGGAAGTGGTATCAAGGGAAGAGTGCTGTCAAGGGAAAGTGCTGTCAAGTGGAAATGATGTCAATGTTAAGATCGGTAAAGCGTAATTTAGGTAAAGAGGGAAGAAAGGGGTGGAAGCCA
>CAMPET010000394.1:36606-47891 GCA_946803715.1 Beroe ovata
ACTGAGGCCCCTAAAGATGTAACCGAGGCCCCTAAAGATGTTACCGAGGCCCCTGATGTTGAAACCGACGCCCCTAAAGATGTAACGGAGGTCCCTGAAGTTTTGCCTTCAGCTGGAGGGGAAGAAAAAAACGAAACAGTTGAAAATGAAACTGAAACCGAGTTTGATAATGATCCTGAGGACAACGTGGAAGCGGTAAAGGGGCCGGAGGAATCTTCAAGCAGAGCTCTAGCGCTTAGTTATCTATCAGTTTTGTGTTTATTGCATGTCCTCTGGTGAGACTAAAATCTCCTAAAACTAGGAAACATTGAATCTCATCGAAGGAGCTGCTGCTCCGAGGTCATGGCACTTGAGAATCGCCAAACTTCATTATTTGAAACCCCGCACTTTCCGTTGATATCAGAATATGGTCCGAGATACCAATTTGATGCACTAGTGTCACTGTCATATTGATTGTTGTTCGAAACATAAGGTTTCCTTTTTACATGAACAAAGATCGTGATGAACGATATAACGTCATCGAACGATCTATCCGATACGGATAAGGAACAGAACAATCATCTGAAAGTGATAGGACCGTTGACTTTTAGTTTTTGAAAGTCTGGATGTTTTAGAAGATTTTTACTGGTTTAAGAAGTGAATGTGACGACTAAGTTTTTAGTTTTTCATCTAAAGATCATAATTGTTACCCTGAGTCAACTTTAATCGCATTTTTGATACGGATTTTTATGTTTGCTTTTATAATTATAGCATTTTCATGTGTGATATCTTGAATAAGGTATCAATTATTATTAAGTGTAAAATATAATTCATCGGGAATGTTGAGAATTAGGTCTAAAATTAACTAACTATAGCTAATGGACTTAAATCAAGTAGAAATAGAATGACGAATGAATGACTAGATTCCAATTAATCAATTATAAATATCTCAAAATCATTCTTTTGAGTTCTTGTCACTGTGAACTGATGCTCATGCTGATAGTGATAGTAATTTTGAATACTGATTCATGATCATTGTGCATTGATTTCGCTTCTGGTTTCCGTTTTTCAAGTTCAATTAAATCTTCCAGCCTCCCGGTCCTACTCCTATTCCTAAGTATAATGACTCCTGATTGCTTTGCCGGATGTTATCGTTATCTGTCCACTGTTTCTTCATTCTTGCGCGCGGCGCGCGCGCCTTCATGATCATCGAAGGCCTTGCCGCGCGGATGTTATCTGTCCAGTTCCAATGTTTCTTGATCTTGCACGCCTTCATTGAACTTGGAGGCCGAAACAATGAAGGCGTGCAAGAAATAGCTTGTCGGGCGATGCCAGACCGCTGATGCAAGCCGCGAAGCGCCGAAGCGGCTTGCGTCAGCAAGAATAAGTTTGCGCCGCGCGCGCGCGAAACGAAATTCTCGACAGGGTCTATCATCAATCGACAAGAAACAGCGGACAGATAAAACATCCGGAAACGAAGGCCTTCCATGAAGGCGCGCGCGCAAGAAATTGTCGATCGATGATAGACCCTGTCGAGAATTTCGTTTCGCGCGCGCGCGCCGCGGCGCTAACTTATTTTCAGACCGCGCGGCTTGCATCAGCGGTCTAGCATCGCCAGACAAGCAAGAAACAGTGGACAGATAACATCCGGCAAATGCAATGACTGCTGACAGTGACCGGTCGGTGCAACTGCACAGTGCACTGGCACACGATCCGACATGGACACTCAGTGGTCAGTAGTACTACAGTACTACTAGTACTACTACTAATAGTACTAGTACTACTACTCACACACGATGCGCGCCCATATTTCTACTCTACGACAGCTACTCAGACGTAGACTCTGAACTGAAATAGTGAAATGTCATAAGACTCTTAACATCCGGCAACAAATACTCGGACTTATCCATTATCTCAATCTGTCCACTGTTTCTTGCGCGCACGCCTCGACCAAGAAACAGTGGACAGATAACATCCGGCAAAGTATTTGGGTCACGCAACGTGGGATTTGGACTGGGAAGTGGAACAGCAGTACGCCAGTACAGCACCGTGCGAGCAAGGGAAAGTGGAATGCTATTAATAGCTTTAGTTGGGAAGATAAAGAGGAAGGGATCATGAACCCAAATAAGTTAAAAGAATAAAAGTAACATAAACACGTAAAAGAAGGCTTCAAAAATTGAAAAAAGTGGGCAGCGCTCAATTTCAATCGCGATCACTCCGTCGACTTTATCTTCTTAGATTTCTTTGATTTTTTAGTCCTAACATTCGATTCTGACTTTAGTTTTTTAGACTTATCTACTTTTTCGTCTGTGTTCTCTACAACCTGATCCTCATCACTTCTGGTGGGCAGAACAATATCTGTGTTCAAAATATCTTCATCCGCTGCAGGCATATCATCGTCTCTTATCTCTTCTCCGTCTCCTCCTACCTCTGTCTCCTCTTCTAATTCCTCTTCTGCGTCACTGTCATCTTCTGACTTCCAGATTTTATCCTGTTTTGGCGCTGAAAAGGGATGGATTTCTAAACCTTTTGTTCTAAGATGGCCCAGTATTGAAGCCCGGTTGACCCTGGCGTCATTCAGGTCCTTCTTAAACTCACCTTTGACCGTTGCAGAAAGTTTCTGAAGTTTTGCCACGAAAAACCCGTCCATATTGTGTGTATGAGGGTAGAACCGTCGTGACTGAGTCATGGAGCTGTCAAACCTGTATTTGTTGATCCTGGGGAAGAGAGAAGAGAGATTAGTGGATATTCCCCTCCACGAGTGCTAGAGAGAAACCGGAACTGGAGACGGAACTCGTAACCCTTCTCTCCGCGGCGGAAATGTGGATCGAGGAAGTGATTGACTCCGAACTTCATTATAACGGTCAACAACTTCACGAATCGATTCATCCACGGACCTTGTGAACCCCTCTTTGCCAATATCAACATTGAGGGGAACCAGTTTTACATCTCGTTTCTTGAGAGCGTAATCCACAACCCATTCGTTTTCCTGAACCAACACACTGCATGTTGAGTAGACGATGAAACCTTGATATTAGGGGATAAGATGGTAAAACACAAGGAAATAGTTTTTGAATTTGACACGGAGCAAAAGTATGGGAGTTTCTCGGTACCTCCGGTTTTCGAGGAGTGGTCAGTGGAATCTATAGCTGCCAGGAGAAGTTTCTTCTGGACCTCTGCGATTTTGAGAATTTCCTCCTCATCCTTAGACTGCTTTACTGTCGAATCTTTACTGACCTAAGACAATTTTACATACTTGAGGATGGAGGGGCCTTGATGACATAATTTATACTTCCGTTGAACGTCACAATCAATTAAAAAACGCAATCCCAATTGTGGGACTTGGCGTTTTTGAGATACTCAAATCTCCTCAACTTACAACTCCAGTTCCGCTACAGGGGGCGTCCAGCAGGACCCTGTCAAAGTTCCCCATGACCTTTGGGAAGGCCAGACCGTCATAGTTACACACAACTGCGTTGTGAACTCCTGAATATATACATGTGTTGTCAGGGTAACATACCGTGATCGATGACACCATGCGCGTTGCCACGGTGACATGACATCAAGAAACCATCAAATGTCTCTGCATACTCACCTAATCTGTGTAAATTAGCCGTCAGAGCTTTCGTTCTCTCCTTGCTGGCATCATTCGATAGCAACATCCCTACGGTAAAGGACAAGGAAATGGAATAGACTAAGAAAGTGACTAAGTCTCAAGATATCATGTTCGTTGTTAAAGAGTTTTGAGTTCGTGTGAATTCCTATCCACTATCATACCTGTGTTTTTCATGAGTGCCGCCAGGTAAGCACTCTTACCACCGGGAGCTGCACACATATCCAGCACTCGCTCTCCTGAAGGAGAGAGAGAGGGGGAGTGTGATATGGAGGGGTGGGGAACGCTGGGGAACGGGAGGGGAAGGGGGGTGGAGAAGGGAACGAAAGAGAGGGGGCCGTAGTCAGAGAGCCAGCCAAAAATAGAGCTATTTCTCAATGAAATGATTTGAAGACTATGATATCCCCGCTTACCAGGTTTCGGGTCAAGTGCCATGACGGGCACGAATGAACTGGCTCCCTGGAGCATGTAATGACCAGCCAGGTATTCAGGGGTCGCACCAAGGGGAACCTGTGTGTTGTACACCACGAGACCAACCTGGGAGGGAGGAGCGGAGTCTTATTTTCAGGAGTTTGTTCGTTTTGTGTCCAGATAAAAGTGAAATTTGCAAAACATCTTGCATTAAATTTATACAGAATTCATAGACTATCGTCTCAATAATGAGATGCTGAGAATATCAACGTATTCCCGTCGCCAAGAAAAAGGAGATTTCCTCATCTGTGGTTTACCTTGCTCCACTTCCCAATGGGATCGAGATTTACACCTCGGTTGATCAGGGCCTGAGCGAGATCTCTCCTCCGGGTTTTGAGAGAGTTAGCTCGGATGGTAACCGGTCGTTTGTTCTCTTGGGCGTCTGGGAACGAACGCAAAATGTGGAAAAAGGAGACAATTGCGGGAAACAAAGTGGCAAGAAGGGGTTCTGAGGATGCTTGTTAAAGATGGCGTATTATGGTGGAAGATTAGGAGAATTGTTCACGTACCGAGTAGATCAACAAGTTCTCCGTACGGGAGTATGTCCATGAGCTGTGACATCAGGAAATCGTTGTACTGATAATAACTGCACAGATCTGACTTGAGTACCGCCCTGAGGGAGAGATTCAGGTGATAAAACGATGTTAGGGTAGTCATTGGAGGCGAGTTGAGTCTGCACTGAAGGAAACGTGTCTCAATGAATCTGGAGTTGAAACCTGTACTCTTTCCTATTTCTTCCTTCCTCTCGCAGTGTTGCGAAATCTGCCAGAATCGCGAGCACCGACTTAATTCGATCATTAAGTTCCGGCGGAGCCAGTTCCCCTAGATAGAAAGCTTGGTGAGAATAGTGGAATAGGATTTGAAATAATATCTTGACGCGTGATATCATACTATGGAGGGACCGTTTACGAGGATCTTTTAACGATTTCAAGGCCCTTTTTGGGCCCTCATAAAACTGGTTTAGCAATTCAAACCTTCAGCTTCCCTCTCTTCCTCCGTAGGCAGAGTGAACGTCTGAACTTGCTTTGCCGCCTCCTTTCTCTCAGTCTCGTCTGCTTCAGCTTCCTACACAGTGACAAGATTGATTTAACGGTCTATGATCATTGATCAATTATGGAAATCTGTGGTTTTTTCAACCACAGAGATGCGAAGACAGAACTACAAATCACCTCTTCAGAGCCCTCAGCCCCCTCTTCATCATCAGATCCGAAATCATCCTTCAAATCACCATCCTCCCCTTCACCATCAAAATCATCACCTGCAAAAGTATTGTGAAAATATGAATTGCAAAGAAAAAATTATCGAATCGTTTTATGAACCAAAGAAGTTCGATTGAATGACGAACTCTTAAGACTTACCCATTATACCCATATCGTCATCTTTATCTGATGCAACCTCTTCAGTGCTGGCTTTCAGCCAAGCTTTGTTCTCATCAAAGCCTGGAGAAGCGCAGATGGTTGTCGAAACAATTATGATCCAGGTTTCTAAAAACGGTGCTCACAACAAGGATAAGACAAGAAGAGACACCTGTAGTCTTCTCGAGAAGAGTATCCTGAAGCTGGTTCAAGTCGTCCAAATCAACCTCTTTGTCCGCCGCAACCTCTTCCATCTCCACATTTACACTCTCAATGGGAGTTTCCACCTCTTCCTCCTCCTCCTTGGCCACAACCTTCTTTTTCTTCTTCACTCCATCGGCGTTTTTGTTTTTCTTCCGTTTCACCGACTTCGTTTCTAGGGGATAAGATGGAAAAGTGAGTGCCTCAATTCGTCGATTAGAGGAAGAATCCTTCTCTCGTTTGTAAATTCGAGCAAGTCTAGAGTTCCACTTGTTAGCATTGACTCACCTGCATCATCAATGAGATGAACCGGATCTGATTGTCGCTTAGCTTTCCTCCCTGGACCCTTTTCCTTCCCGATGAGTGCCTTGTCTTTAGCCCTGCCCATCCCTAACAATGGAGGAGATTATTTAACTTGGCTGAATAGAGAAATCGTAGTGAGAAAACTAAATACCGTCAAAACTAACATCATCAGGCAGTTGAAAATTGACAATGGGTGGAGAGAACTAAGCTGGTAAAGATTCATAATTAAAAAGAACTAATTGTAAAGTACTACAAAGATTTCTTATCCTTCTGCAAATTCTTCTTTCTTCTCTTAGCAAGATACTTATCTACTTTACCCTCCTTTTTTAGTTTATCAAACTTAGATTTGAGTTCCGACTTCCTCATATCACTGCGCTTGGCAAAGTACGGATTCTTCCCTTCCTTAACATTTTCAAAAGCTCGCTTCCTTGTCTGAGATTTCAGTTTCTGTTTGTCAGTCTTCAACTGATTTGCCTTCTCAGCAGTATTCATTTTATTGATGAGTTTTACAATTTGATCCTTCTGTTTGGGATTCTTGCACTTTTTCAATTCATCCTGCAATCTCTCCTTCTCTTCCGATCTGATGTCCGTGATAAACTGATACGAGTTTTGGAAGACGCTCTCCTCGAATTTTCCGGAGAGATCGTCAAATCGAGGATCCCGTGTTGTTCGTTTAGCAACTTTGATATCACGGACCACGGAAACTTTCTTCTTTGAGGATGTTTCGCGTGGGTGACGCTTGTCTGAACGCTTAAAGGTGGTTTGTTTCACGGTGTCAACAGTGGTGTCAGGTTTGGTTGCTTTTTGGGTGAGGGCGTCAAACTTCTTGGAGCCTGCAGTATTGTGACGTGGTAACATTTTTTCAGAAAATTCTGGAAAACGTTCGACAGAGGTTGATTCCTGGAACGATATACATTCCAACTTACCTATGTTCTCCCTCAACTTAAGAAGGTCTCCGATTGATAGTTCCCCTTCCTCAGTCATGACGGAACTGTCATTTCTACATGCTCCCTAAAAGAGGTAAATCAATATCTGTCTAAAAACCAGGTTAAATGAAAGTAAACTAAGATCTATCATGTCAGCAGAATTGCCGAAAGTAGGGAACAGGAAACGAGACGGCTTTAAAAAAGCAATATTCACAGCAGCAAACATATCAACAATCTTTGAGCTAAGTATTCACATTTCAACTAAATCATGCTTTCAAGGCAAATATAAATTGCCAATGATGATAGCTTCTATTGAATTGAGCAAAATAAGATACCAAAATTTGAAAATAACTTAATTCATGTGAATTTTGGAGCAAAATGGGAAGACGCGAACTGTTCAACCAAAGTTTCCCACGTTGTGGAACGTGTGTGGAAAGTACCTCAATTAACTGCGCGCGACAAAGCGCGCCCAAAAAGCCGCGCCCATGAATTTTACTTTGACATATAGCAAACATCCGCGCCGTACGCAGACACACATTTTGGAGCGTGACGGGCCGAAATTAGCGGGAACACAGTGTCATATCTTCATCAAACGAGGATCGGATCTTGCATTTCGAGTGGCAGTTCAACTTTCTTGAACGTTTCCTCTACACAGGCCGGATCAGCTAGACCACACTGTAGCCCCAGCCCAATTCCTGAGACCAGTTCATTATCAAATCATGCGACGATCAATTATAATGAACCAAATCAGGAACGTGTCGTTACCTTGAATGAACAGCATCATTGCATGGGAACACTTCTTGGTGGCTTCCTCCAGTGGCAGCAGATAACACGGACTAGGCTCGACAAGAGTGATGTCTTTACCAGAGAGATGCAGCTGTGCTCTGACGTCGACAGTAGCGTCGTTCCTCCACGATTGACGACCAGATATAACCAGACAGGGGGCCACTGACTTAGCTAAAGGTGGGTTTATACGTGGTGAAATTGGGTGTGATGTCATTTCAAGCAAATGGCATGTCCAAAATGCTACCTCAAACAAGGAAATTCTAGAAATTCCCTAGATATTCGGTTCGAAGCAGATTGACTCAATATTTTTCTCAATTGTTGCACGACGTACAAACTTGGTATTGTGTGCTATTTACCGGTGAATTGTGTATCAGGTATGGGAATTCTCCTGTAGAATGATTGCTCGTACTTGATGGCGTTGTTGATGTTAAGAGAAGTGAGCAGTCGCTCAGTCAGGTAATGCCTGAGATTATATGTCATGGTTATCTCACGCGTTATTTACAGGAATCACGCGTTATTGGAAGATCTCACGCGTTATTCGCCGAACAGTTCACTACTATGAACGCGTTTCATGTTCTTTTAGGCATCTCTCTGGTATTTATGAGCAAATGAATGACGAATGTACATTCATAGGTTTTATCAGCATTTCATCAACGCGTTTCATCACGCGTTACACCACGCGTTACACCATGCGTTACCTAGAGTCAGTGAGAATGGGTGTTGGTGAGGACCGTCTACCGAACTGTTTATCCAGCAAGGTGCTAACAAGTTCGGCTGGAGTCTTGCTCCGCACACCAACAACATCACTAGGCTTCATGATCTGATTGGAATGGAGAAAAATTTTATCCAGCTACCGCGGTAGTAAGACGTTTTGTAGGACAAAATTATGAATCATTGCTGCAGACATAAGTGAACCTTGTGGTTTGTACTTATATCAAAATGGATGAATGAGCATTAAGTTGACATGACTCGATGACATGAACCCACCAGGTCTGTTATCTTGTCCTGCGTCCACTTCACCCACGTCTCTGAGTCGTTAGTCACCTCCACCAAGATAGCTCCCAGCACGTGTTTTGAGTGTTTCAACATGTACCGCAGAGCTGAGATTGGTCACGTGGTCAGAATCACGCGCCACGTGACTCATCACGCGTTATGTGTCACGTAACAAAATCATAGCGTGACGTTGATCATCTTTTCATTGTTGGAATTAAAGTGACCACTTAGAATAATTAGCTGGTAAGTTTTCTCAAAATCACACATTTACAAGCGCATTGATTCAATCATTCTCCGACGTCTCTTCTCACCAATATTAGCTCCCGCCCCCACACCCAACAGCACCATTGACCCAGTAATATTGAGAGCTGACCTCACATGAGTTATCACGTTTACCAGATCATCCAAACTGGAGTACTCGTTACAGATGTCCCCGGCGTCCTCTTCACATCCTGAGATAGTGGGTTACAATGTTACATGAGGGCGCTACGCACAGTGGAATACAATGTTACATGAGAGCGCTGCACACTGGTAAAAGTTATAGAGAGATGAACTCGCGCCGCACAGAGCCATGCCTTTAGCTGAGGCAAGGGTAAACTGAACAAACAGGAGTGACGAAGCACCCTATTCGATAGAGTGATGGCAGCAATTCAACAGCGACAATTTCCCAACATTTCTGTGACTTTGACTTTACCGGGAAGGTCGATGTGGTAGGTGACAAACTGGGAGAAGAATCTGGCCGCTTCTTCCCCAGAATTTTCCAGAGTCTTAAACTGGGACTCGTGATCAAACCCGAAGTCGTGGAGCGTGATAAGTGGAGCTAGTCTGGCGTTGGTGCGCTCCCCCATGATAGACACGTTCACGGGGCCTGAGGAATGTGGAGACTTGAGACTATGGCTTGGAACAAACTCAAGCGTTTGAAGCGCATTCAAAGTTGAAGTAAAACCAGAGATTTGACGCAGAAGCAATTAAGTTTGTTATCATGATGCGAAACAAATTCTGTTGCGTGACTCATTCTCACGCGTGAGTCATTCCTACGCGTGATATGACCTGACCTGTGCGTGAGAACCAACGCGTGACTCATTCTCGCGCGTGACTCACCACAATTCGTATCAACTCTGACATGTGTGCGTGGGAACGACGCCACACTGCACTCCAGCTTTATGTCTTGCAACTGCGTTTCCATGATGCTAAGGTTTTTGAAGTGTTAGTATCTGAACAAAGGAGATACGAGTTTTGTCGGGAAATGAAATGAGAAATGTCGGGGGTAATCAAAACATTAAAAATGAACATGAATTTACCTTGCTCAAAGTTAAGGAAAGGAATTCATTAGCTAAAGCTGAGCAAGATTGAAAATCANATGTGTGCGTGGGAACGACGCCACACTGCACTCCAGCTTTATGTCTTGCAACTGCGTTTCCATGATGCTAAGGTTTTTGAAGTGTTAGTATCTGAACAAAGGAGATACGAGTTTTGTCGGGAAATGAAATGAGAAATGTCGGGGGTAATCAAAACATTAAAAATGAACATGAATTTACCTTGCTCAAAGTTAAGGAAAGGAATTCATTAGCTAAAGCTGAGCAAGATTGAAAATCAAATAAAGTTATGAATGAAGTATCTGTTGAATCAATCAAATGAGAAGCAATGAAACGACAAGTAGTGATAAAGTAAAATAGGTATTAAGATAAGAAGTGCGGTTAAATAGCTCGAAAATGAATAGTTTTTGGCCAGCAGTTCGGAATGATATAAAATTAAGAGATTAAGAGGTCAATCACGTTTATCTGAGCATAAAATTCATCGCCATAGCAACAATGACGCGTTGTCATGGTAACGTGTTGACTGTTGCCATGGTGACGTGTTGCCATGGTAACACTGCGATGATGACGTCACTAGAACGCATACGTTGTCCTCATATCTTCCAACTTCTTGGAAACCTCACTCGGAGACCGGTCCAACTCGTCAGCGATTGTTTTCCTCTTGGCGGGGTCGAGACTGTTGTACTGCTCGCAGAGATCGCCGTCTATAGTCGCCTGAGGGGAGGGGGGAATTAGCGAGAGTTATATCAGGGGTAATAGGGTAATTGAAAGCTAAAAGGCTATAGAAGAGTCAAGACATTATACATGGAAATGTGTCGTCTCCAATTCCCCGATGAGCTAACGCGAAAATTCCTTCATACTCACTATCAGCCATCGTTCCGCGAAAAAAATTGGCCGATTTTGGTGCGTCCCATTGATTTTCGTGTTTTTTCTAATAATGCTTCCCACGGGTTTGAAATCGTGATTTTGGCGTGGCTTCATGGCGAGTATGAACTTTTCATGATCGTGACGAGGGTTTATATTTGTAGTGTCAGAGTAGAAGAGATTGTTTGGTGGAAAATTGGTGTCGTAAGTGCCGGTAAAGACTTCATTAGAGACTCTTAAAAACGGAGTATAAAAGTGTGGGATCAATCACTTCACTTCCTACCGATACTCAGATCAGAAAATCAAAGAAATTTCTTTGTTTTATTTCCATACAAACACCACGTATTCCCATGTATTTTTGGACGCTGAATCGATTCCTGATCGTATTTTGGCCCTATCTCGCTTCCCTGAGGAGCTGTATGTCGTGTGACTCCGCATTTCAAATCCGAGAAGAAATTGGATTTTATCCAAGTTTCTC
>CAMPET010000395.1:13828-30779 GCA_946803715.1 Beroe ovata
ACCAGTTTAAGCGATTGAAGGCTGAGTTTCCTGAACATTACCGTATGTTAGCTGATAAAGGGGTGTACTTCTATGACTATGCAAGTTCTTACTCCATATTTGCAGAGAAGTCATTACCTTCAAAGGATGCGTTCTACAATCAAATCAAAGAAGAGCACATATCGAATGAAGACTATAGTTGAGCCCAAGATGTGTTCACAAAGACAAACTGTGAAACACTTCTAGATTATATGCATCTCTACATAAAGACTGTGAGTCACTGGTTTCATGATCAATTCACCGTGCTCACATCTGGAGGGCGCGAGAGCGCCAAAATAACATACACACCAGCCTGTCATCTTAACTCACACACATTTTACTTTAGAATCATAAACATGGTAAATGGTCGGTCTGTCACTGATAAAGTATCGGGGAACACTTCCACTTCCAGTTACAGATTCTAAGGATTCATGGGAGATGGTCGGCCTGTCACTGATAAAGTATCGGGAAAAACAGTCACTTCCACTTCCAGTTACAGATTCTAAGGATTCATNTACATAGACAGCAATAACCTTTATGGAGCTGCCATGATGAGAAAACTTCCCATTGGGAACATGAGATGGTTAACCAGACTCGAAATTGATAATCTCGACATAGGAAACATCGATTCAAATGGAGATACATGCTTCATTCTAGAAGTAGATTTGCATTATCCAGAGAGTCTTCATGATACTCACACTGACTACCCACTTGCTGTTGAAAAGAAGGTTATTCGTGAAGATCAGCTATCTCCTATTAACAGAGAATTTCTCAAGAAAAACAACGAGAAATTCAAACCATCTACAAAGCTTGTGCCTGACTTGCACCATAAGTTCAAATACGTCTGTTCGTTGAGCAATCTGCAGCTTTTCTTAAAGCATGGTCTTATTCTTTCTGCTGTACACCGAGTGTTGGCAGCAGACCAGTCAGATTTCATGTCTAGCTATATCAATTTCAACTCTAACAAACGACAAGCAGCTTCATCAGATTTTGAAAAGGATTTCTTCAAGCTCCTCAACAATGCTGTTTATGGGAAGTTTATAGAGAGTGTACGGAAAAGAACGAACGTGGACGTTGTCAAAGATAGTAAGAAGGCGAACAAATTGATAGCAAAGCCACAATTTCTTGGTTTTCATATTTTAGATGAAAACATCACACTCGTTCAGACAGTTAAAAGGAAAATACTACTGAACAAACCAATCGCATGTGGCTTCATGGTACTTGAAAATGCCAAAAATATCATGTATTCATTCTGGTATGATGTCTTGAAACCTAAGTATGGAGAAAGAATCAAATTGATACTGAGTGATACAGATAGTTTTGTATATGGGGTGTATACAGAAGATTCCTACCAAGATTTACATGATATTCGAGATTTCATGGACTTATCGGGATATGCAAAAGATGGGATTCTTGGAAAATATCATGATAACTCTAACAAAAAAGTACCCGGCAAATTCAGTGATGAAAAACCAAATGCTGTCATAAAAGAGGTCATAGCTCTTAAACCAAAAATGTACTCTATTCTCTGCCATGAACTTGGTAAACGTGAAGAGAAAGGCAGCTATCACGTGAAGCACTGTGCAACTGCCAAAGGTGTATCTAAGATTGCCAAACAACGGATCACTCACCAACAGTACAAAGATACTCTATTTTCATCAGGGACTACTATGACATCGTCAAAGACTATCAGGACTTTCAATAACACCCTCTACAGTGTGAAGATAACAAAACGAGGACTGTCTGCGTACGACGACAAGAAGTATATTTTGGATAATAAGATTGAAACTTTAAGCTATGGACATTACAAACTGCGTTAATTTTCATGACCAAATATTAGCATAAGTTTTCATCGTGGGAAGTAACTATGATTTTATGTGTTGATTTTGTTAATTATGCATCTATTATACTTAATTATTCAATTAACTACTTTGTTTGAATTCTTGACACTAATTATAGGGCGCGGTCAGGGTGGGTGTGGTAAGGGGAGCTAGGGTTAGGAAGCGCCTCAGAACAAAACTGTGAAAAAAGTGGTACCACACTTTTAGGTGATACAGCGGTACCATTTTACATACTACTTATTCACCATCTAAAGCGTGATGTTATACTGTTATACATGCAATACCTAAATCTTATGCGCGATTTGCGCTACCAAACGAAAATGGTCATTCCTCAAGCTCATACAGCAGCTGTCCTTTGGATACCCTGTCCCCTTCTTTGAAACTGATTGAAGACACAATACCATCTCTGTGAGCTACAATATCAAACAACATCTTCATCACATTGATCTGAAGAATGACATCACCTCGCTTCACTGAATCGCCAACAGCCGCAAATATCTTCTGTACTAAGCCCTCTGCCGAGGAAACCCCATCATCTTTCTTACCCTCCTCCCTAGCCTGTAAATATGCCGGGATGGGTCTTGTTAACAGAACTTCCACCCCATCGCAATAAACATGGAGATTATTCCCATCTTGGACAATCTTACATCCTAACTTTTTGCTTGGACACTCTCCAGCAGCAGTGATCACGTTACCATCACTGGAAACATCCACAGATAGCTCGATCTCAGGCTTACCATCAATAGAAACAAAATACTTAGGAGCAAC
The DNA here is from genome assembly GCA_946803715.1 of Beroe ovata. Classification (NCBI taxonomy): domain Eukaryota; kingdom Metazoa; phylum Ctenophora; class Nuda; order Beroida; family Beroidae; genus Beroe; species Beroe ovata. Next base: position 16,456 of record CAMPET010000395.1, read on the forward strand.
ACATCGGATCTTAAAGTCAATCTTCGTTTCTCCCTTCAAGAGTTGAAACTCTTCGACATGGTGCAAGTTTATTCTGGAAAACAGTGCCTGCGACCATGGCGAACTAGTTTTGACTCCGACATTGTTAACGAGGTATGTTACAGCTACCAGAGCGAGGTTCTCGTCAGACATATCTGGTCGTGGAGGGAACAGAGTATCCTTGTGTTCGGTGATGAAGTCAATATGAACATTGGCCGCCTCGAATTCCGGATGAGTAGCGAGATCTTTTAGAAACTTGATGTTGGTTGTCAGTCCCACAACATGGTATTCTTGCAGCTTGCTATGCAGCATTGAAAGTGCTGCAGCCCTATCAGGAGCCCATACACAGAGCTTCGCAATCATCGGATCATAGAACACGGACACTGCGTCACCCTGTCTTATACTCGTGTCTATCCTCACTGTGTCTGTTTCTGGGGGTGTGGATAGGTACCTGATATCTCCTGAACCAGGCATGAAGTTATTGTCCGGGTCTTCTGCATAGACACGGGCCTCAAACGCATGACCCCGCACATTCACTTCCTCCTGAGTGAAAGGCAGAGGCTCGCCCTGGGAGACTCGCAGTTGAAGTTCCACCAAATCAACACCTGTCACCATCTCGGTGATGGGGTGCTCCACTTGCAGACGGGTGTTCATTTCCATAAAGTAGAACTTCCTCTCGACAGTGTCCATGATGAACTCAACTGTTCCAGCACTCTTGTAGCCCACCGCTTTGGCTGCTTTGACAGCCATCTCCCCGATTTCACGATGTTCCTCAGGAGTTAATCCTGGAGCTGGAGCTTCCTCGATGATCTTCTGATAACGACGTTGGACAGAGCAATCTCTGTTCGAAAAGTAAAGTGCGTTACCGTGTGCATCAGCAATGACTTGCACCTCAACATGACGGGGCTGGAAGTCGAAGAATCTCTCCATGATAACTCGGTCATCATTGAACGCTTTGATTGATTCCTCTTTGGCTGACCTGAGAGCTTGCATGAAATCCTTCTCATCGAACACCATCCTCATCCCCTTACCTCCTCCACCGGACACTGCCTTAATGATGAGGGGATACCCGACCTTACTGGCCTCTTCCTTCAAAAACTCTTCGTCTTGGTTGTCCCCGTGGTATCCTGGTATGCAACTCACTCCAGCGTCAATCATAATCTTCTTGGATGCGCTCTTGCTACCCATGTCTGCTATAGCTGAAGCAGGTGGACCGATGAACTCAACTCCCTCAGCAGCCAGTGCCTGAGCAAATGGAGCTTGCTCGGAGAGGAACCCATAACCAGGGTGCACAGCCTGGGCTCCAGTGTGTCTGATCACATCCAGAATCTTATCTTGCCGGAGGTAGCTCTCAGAAGCGGGGGAAGGACCGATGTAGTGTGCTTCATCTGCCATTTTAACATGTAGGGAATCTCTGTCGGCATCAGAAAACACGGCAACAGTCTTTATGTTCATCTTCCTGGCTGTTTTCATCACCCGACATGCGATTTCACCCCGATTAGCAATCAGGATCTTACTGAGCTTCTGCATCTTTTGGGTGTGACTCATAACTGAGACCTAGAGACTAATTCAAACATCAGAAAAGCTATCAAAAACTTTCAGTGGTTTCAAAGATTCTAGTTTGTAGCGATTTTGATTTGAACTAGGAAACATATTGATAAATAAGTTGAGTGGTACAGTTTAATGAAATACTAGTTGCATGGTACTATTCACATCCCACAATCAACAATATATGGGTTCCTTCACGTCGACGTCAATGAAATAATCAGAAATGCATCAATTTGACGTCAATTAATTCAGTTAAAATGATGTAATATCATGGCGTCTGAGTAAATTGAAGTGACGAATGTGAACTCCAAATCAACATGTGACATGGTTCACCTTGACTTGGGGAAGGATATCAGCAGACAATTCAAATATCTTATCTTTGCGATATTGGACTTCAAAATAAAAAAAACAAATAGCTGCTGTCTTCTCAAATACATCTAAAAGATAGGTTACTCAAATAATAGCTAATATGATTTTAGCTAGCCATGGCTTATTATGGTTAGAATGTTCTGACTATTGACGATCAGTACTGCTTGGAATTCATCATGTTTCGGCGTCTTTGTTGCTGTAGCCGTATTTCTTTCTCTAGTTCAAATTGTCTCTCATCTGCCCGAGACAGGAAGTCCTGCTTCTCAAGGTAACCTTCCGACTTTGCTTCGTTCTTTACGTCTTCTGTAGGTAGGTTTATCACAATTCAAAATGGTAAGAAACAATCATATAATTATTATTTGAACTTCAGCTCAAAAAATCAATACAAAGATAAAGATGAGAACTTCTTTTGATTCATTATAACACCATCATGTTATTCCCTTCTTACCCTTAATACTGTTGACATTTTTGTACTGCTCCCAATCCAGTGCTGTTTTATCAAGCACCGTCATCTTGGGCCTCTTGGTAAGTCGGTTTACTATGCTGCCCAGTTTGGATACTGGTCTCGGTCTCTTTACACCACCTTGACGAGTAGCATCAGCTGTCGTGAGGTCAGCATTCTTTGTGACTTCAGATGGGTCAGAGACTGCACTTTCTGATGGGGTTGATAGGTCTGATTCGGTACTTGTGGCCCGTGATGGGCATGGAGCTGACTCTCGTCGTCTCTTTCTGAGGTAGATGGGGTGAATAGAGACTTCGAGAACGGTTATAAAATCACCACATACTAAGATCAAAGTTTCACAAGTCACAATAGCTCCTGACCTATCTAATCCGAGAGTTGAGACAAAACTTCTCCGTTTACTCTTGATCTCTTCTCTCACTGTAACAGCCTCTCCAGCAAAATCGTATGTTGTCTCTTTGGCAGCTGTCATCAACTTCTCAGCATTCCTGAATAACAAAACTGTTAGAACCACGGTCTAAATATTAATAACAAATTATGAATCCTATCTATAAGAATTTTTGTGAATCAGGGATATTAAAACCTCTTTAGTGGTTTAGCTACATCAGCTTTGAAAGCTTTCCAGATATCATCTGCTCTTTTCTTCTCTGCATCATCATGTGTCACTTCCTTCACTTCCTCAGTAGCTGTTCCTTTCACTCCTGTGGAGAGAATTCTGCGATACTACCCTGATGTTTCAGAGTACATCCGTGAAAAATCTTCACCCATATCATCAAGAACAGTGAAATGGATCACAGTTAGTGGTCGACGAATTTAGACTCCACAGTACAACAAGCATCCCTTCAGTCTGTTCTTACTGACCACCACGTAGAGAGTACTGTCTCTGAACCTCCTCCACTTGTTCCTCAGTCTCTGCCTCTCCTCCCTCCTCCTCATTCTCCAACCCGGGTGTGTACTCCTCATCGTCTGATTCATCAGACTCCATCTTACTCGCAAGATCCAGCAGATTGGAAGAGGTGGAGGGTGCTGTGACTGAGAGTGCTGTAACTGAGGGTGTATCTTCGTTCGTGTCTGGTGCTTTCAGTGGAACATCAGCGGTTTCAGATTTATTACTCTTTTCTTCCTCCTTTTTCTCGTCTTGTTGATGATCATCAGCAGAGTTTTGTGGAGCCCCGTCACTTGTTTGGTTTGTTTCCTCGTTTGATAGACGCTTAGGAGACATTTCCTTGCTTGTGCTTGAAAGCGGTGTTTCGTCAAGAACAACAGCTGTAGGAGGAGGCACGGCTAGGGCCGTGGCAGGAGCTGGCTTTATACCTGCTTAAAAATTTATAGATGAGGACTCCAATGGGAAAATAATATTCCATCATGAAACAATATGTCTTGAGACAATAAGTCTTGAGACAATAAGTCTTGAGATATGAAAATATGAGGCACGGACAAAAGAAAATTACTGGATTCCGTTGAAAGGCTCTTCTCTTCACAAGATCTGTCATTTGTTTCATTCAATTCGGCCACTGGATTCTCTATTACGGACATGTCTGTAGGCTACTGGGCGAGAGCAGGTTATGGTATGTGAGTACCTGTCAAAATGGTAGGCTATTAAAGACAAGTCATACCTATCGAATTAATAAATGGTAAGGGAAAAGACAGAAGATGAAAAGAACAAAATGTACTTCAATAACTAAGTATCCCCGTATGGTACATCTGGAAATGAGTCTGAAAATCTCAGTACTTAATCACCTTTTTGAATAGAACATAAATCCATGCATGGATGAAATTTGATCTCTTATATTATCTGCAATTCGATTTCATTTGTCCTGATTGATGCTTCAGCAATACCAGGCTATTGAAACAGGAGATCAGCTTAGAGGGTGCGTCACTGATAACATCATGATAAGAGAAGTGAAGAATGTTTTATCCCGTCTTCACGTTTCAAAATCACTCATATCCTCCCAATAAATACCTCAATCTTATCAATTTAATTTGTCTGATACCAGATTTCCCGGTCATCAGCCTTACAATGAGTCATGTGTGGAGAGACCTGGATTCACTGAATTCAGCATCCGTGATGCTGTAGCCTTTCTTTGGTGAAATCCGGTTCGTTTTGCATCAACAGATCTATCACGCTATTTACCTGGAAAGTCGTTGCTCATTACCTAGGTAGTGATAGGAGAGCCTTCAAATCATGATCTCAAAATAACATGTTGACTTCTAGATAACACTCACTTTGTTACAAACCACATCTATGTGTTCATTCCAAGGCAATGCTTTTGATTCGAAAAAGATTATCTGATCTATTTGATCGATGCTTCCTTCAATTCTTTGTTCTGATATCATTTTGCCAACGACTTTTTCAGCCTGGGGTTATTTGAATTTTCATGTAAAATGTATTCCCAACAACCCAATATGCATCAATATTCAATAATCTAATTAATTAAGGAGAAGAATGAGACACTCACTTGAGGAACAGGAACTCTAAGCAAATGTGCTAAGTTTGATATCTTGATAGATTTATAAATGTGGGAAAGGGCTAAAAGGTTATGTTCCATGACAGCGGCTTCGAGAATGGACATGCCTGTCGGAAGCGTTTCTTGCTGATGCTCTTCAAGCTCCTTCTCAAATAATTCAACCTAAAATTTGAGGACGCTGTGAAAAGGTGTGATGGTCTGGTTCGAAAAATGAACTTGTACTGATTACTGAATGATATACGTGAAGAAATAAGGTGAGGTGCGAAGCAGAAATTAACCTGTTGCTTGGTAATGAGATGGCCAAGTTGTGTATTCCTCAGCATAGGATGGAATATAAAATTCTGCGACCGTTCATCTTTGTTCAAAGACGACAGCAGCCGAGACCTGTGTAGACCTGCTGGTGCTATGATAGCACATAAGATCTGAAGTTTAGCGACTGTTAATCTTCTAGAACAACATAATTGAATGCAACTCTAAAGGTGTTGGTTCCAGACTCACAGATCGCCTCAAGAGTTCATTCTGGTCCGACACCGGCAGTAGAGTTTCCAGACTCAATTCCAAGTATCGACGAGCTGCCTCGAGGAATTTCTTTCTGAAGTCCAGCAACTTGGCATAGCATAGCTTGTACTTCACCTGAGTAGCAAATCATCAAAGGAAATTGCGTTTTCTCCACGCTTTTATGCTGAACAATCTTTCATCACATTGTCCTTACCTGCAGTTCTGGATCAGAGCTAGACGTGATTAGCAGAGATGCTCGATTGATGAATATTTCAGCTTGATTAGCATCACGGCCTTCAATGTAAAGTTGTGCGATATTGAGGTACATCTGAGTTGTGAATGTTTTCGTGTAGTTTTTTTGGCTATTTTCAAGAGGGATGACGCTCAAATGATATGCAGCTTTATTGTAGTCCTTTTGCACTGCATATAGATTTGCCATATGCTGATTGATTTCAGTAATTTGGTCCTCAAATGACATGAGCCGCAACTTAAGAGCCTCTGTCAATACGCTGCAATACTTTAAACTCTCCATCTCAGGTAAGTTCTTTATATTTGATATGACGAATGAGAGCACCTTTCTGCTGATTCCAACACTGACACTGTCTATAAGAATACTTTCGAGGAATGATGAGAACTTTGTCTCAAGAATATCAGGTGAAGCCATGATTGAGCTGAACATTGCACAGCTGCTCTGCACAGCTTCTTCAGGCGAGCCACCAGGGACAAACATACCTGATCAAAACCAAACTAAGGGCCTGGTTAAATTTATGTATTGATGAAGGATCTTATTTTTTCAATTGTCATTGCATTTTATTATATGAACTCATAACATACCATCAGAGCATACCACAATCCAACTCAATATCTATATGAATTACCCATACATTCTCAAATTTACCTGTAATAAATAACCTATTGGATGAATAACATTGTGATGTTTATATATCAAGCTTCTAATCATCATTTGCTTTCTTGAACTTAGTCAATGAGAGGAGAATCAGCCAAAAATATTCAGTTAAATTGGGCGAATCAGAAAAAGGTAAATTATATTTTACAAACATTTCTTTTTGGCATTGCCAATATGTTTGCCCATATTTGAAATATAGATATCCAAAACACAGACCGACTATATGCCCAAAACTATCAATTCTGTGATACTTGGCCAGAGCAAGAATAGCAAACTCTATCACAAGTAGACTATTTCTGATGACTTCTGCAGAAAAAGTTGTATTTTTTGGAAGGAAGATAATACCAATCCGTGTATTAGGTCTTTCTGATAACTGATACATGATCAACCCATAGAGAGCAGCTGAGAATCCAACAGAAATTCCTGATGATTTCTGAAGAGCATACCTCACATTACATACCAATGAACTCATTCCACCACATAGTAAAAGCATGAAAAGTAAATGATGATGACTTATCTTATCCAGGGATCCGTGAATCGGTGGCCCATTTCTATACCATCCAATAGTAAGGACATACAAACCAAGCACATTTGACAATAGGTGTAAAGGACTACCATGTAAAAACATGGATGTTATAGGACTGATAAATGATGATTCTCTTCCTGAGCCAAGTATATGAAATATTCTTGGAGAATTCATGACACCTTTCACAAAAACAGAACCAAGGAAACAAACTGTCATTAAGCCACCTATTTGTATGATCCTTCTATTAAACAATGTATCTCTGATTCCTAGAGATTGGAGGATATCAGTCCATATTGGACTGTAAACAGTAGGAAAGTAATCCTCTTTCATTGCAAAAATGTGTCTCCTTCTTGCATCTATGATTTCATTCACAATACATATTTTATGAACTATGAAAAGAAATATAGCTGCAAATGTCATCTGAAAAGTAATCTTTATCCAAGGACGCAATTTTAGATGCTTATTGCTGACCTGAATATTCCGTGTAGCAGACCTTGTGGATCTTGCAAATGTTCTTGATATTAGTCTTGAATGAGATCTACATAAGCCACGGTGCAAGAATAACAATCTCACAGTATGATTTAGAGTTGCTTGGACAGAACCCCTGTTGCAAATTAATTTTGACAAAACCATATTGTCTAAGAAAATTTTCACTGCCTGTTCTTTACTTGGAGATCACTTTACATTCACTCCAAATAGAGTCAGAAAACACTTGATGATTATATTCATAATTGGCATGAGTAAACTATGAATCACTTAAGTCATGAGAATGAAGATATTAAGAGGATATAGACATATTAAAGACTAGATGATACACATTGAAAAGGATGGTAATACATAATTAATATCAATATAACATGCAATCAAATTCTACCTATGAGGAGTTAGCTGGAGTTAAATCAGTACAGAAAACAGTTGACACAGGTGGATGGCTTATCATATGTGGTAACCAGGGAGCAAATCACAACTGTGTCCTTTCCCCCAGTGGCAATATATAATTTTTCTGCCACAAACCAGAATCACATGAAGAAAACTTGCTACAAGATCTACTAGCAATTCAAACTTCATTACTCCACAAGCAAGCAAAATGGATTGTAAATCATGTCATAAATTAATTAAGTATCAAAAATTACCCCAGTACATGAGTATTGTGTGAACATTATGAAGGAAAATTCCACAGTTTTGATGTGCAAATAATGAATAGTCAATACACATGCACATGAACAAAAGTCAAAGCCATAGTGAAATAGTATGGTTTTGAGGGTGTTGCTATAGTAACTGCTGCAAAACTAGGCATCGCACATGAAACTTCTGCTACATATTGCTGGTAGAACCCTCTTTGTAGCAGCATATAGGCATTCCAATCACACTGAAATCAATTTTCAACCCCAAATTGAAAATAAGGAGTTAGCAATGGCTTGGCATTATGCTACCACCTGAAAACTTTCTACAGATGAGATTCTTGCATTCCTCATATATTACCACTAGACATTTCTCCAGCCTCACATTCTAAGCCAAATGCCCAAACACCTCATGGTTTTCATAACAAAATTGATAAGCAGTCTTGACCTCAAGCACATATCAGTACACTGCTGAATTTGTGGAATCATTTATGCTTGTTTCTAATGTCTGAAATAATGAGTTTTTGGTTTTCCCCTCGATAAATAACTCAAAACTTTGCTTATTTCAGTTTCGCAAATGGGACACATATCAGTTTTGTTGGCAGATTTTATCTGGCCTCTGTCAGAGGTGAGATAAAATCTGACAATCAGTTTTGTAAATGGGATTGCAGCTTAAGTGTGATTTGTCTCATAAAACTCACTCAAGAAATAGATAATTTTGAAATATTTATCACCTGTCGATGATAGACCATGGTTTTTAGGCTGTTAATGATTACATGATAATATGATAGCCTCTGTCACGTTGATGATTTTGTTTTGCAATTGCGCGCGCGCAAAATTATTCTCAAACAGAAAGCAAAAGAGCTTATATTAGCCTCTATCCAAGCAAAAATATCACTTCTCGGTAGAAAGTTGCTTCCTTTGCTCGCGGAATTTAATTTTGATCGCCTTGCCAGATTTTATTTGACCTTTATTTCTCGCGCGCGCGCCTTTGATAAAATTTGCCAAAACCTTACAATTAATTGCTATATTTTTATGCATGAAGAAATAAAAATATTTCTAATCACATGTGTTATTACTCAATACTCATAATGCTTGGGATAGATCATTCCCCAATCGAAATTGGGTTGTGATTTCAATCATTATTGAATGTTCATTGAACTGAAATCACAAATGGAAATGAAATCACAAACTGAAATGAAACTAAGGACAAAGAACTATAAAGACAAAGAACTCATCTAGAGTCTTATCTATAGAAGTGTATGGGTAAACTGCAAACATAGCGAAATACTGGATATGGATTGACATAAGAGAGGGAAGAATCTATACTGTGAATCATCAGCGGTTACCCTACAGATGTTAAGCCCTCTCCTGTCAACTGCGATGTGGATCTCAGTATCAGCAGGTGGCGAGAGAAACGGAGGTTACAACTGCAAAGTTGGGCCACCCAGAACTCTGGAATTCTGAGCTTCACAGTTTAGAAGGGCAGGGGGATTGGGGATAAGAATCAATGGAATCAATAATGTGGGTAGGCGATCACTGGGTACCTCTCTATATTATAATTTGGTAAGGTGTTTGTTTGTGTCTTTCCTGACTTTGTAGACAGGCGTCTTTCCTGACTTTGTAGACAAAAGTGACACTATTCTGCAATCTGCGTGTGTTGCTATGGTAGCGTAGAAGTTGCACGTGCATGAGATAGAATGATCAGCTGAAGCTCATTTATGAAGAGGCTACTTCCATTACGTTGCTCTCTTTCTGCTGATGGGGAACCGAACATCGTACTGATTAAGCAATGCTCATACTTTTCTTGAGCTGTTGCTTATCTTTTCAGTGCATTTCTGCGGACGTACGGTGAAATACTTTGTATTGTCAATGAACTTGGTAATCATAAACTTTGGGTGGGGGTTAAAAACTTTCAAGAAATGAAGAAAAACACTGTGATAGTGCTCCTTTATAAATTTTATGTCTCGAACATGGAAATGCACACTCTCACATTGTGAGGGTTAATTGCTCAGCGNGCTCATTTATGAAGACGCTACTTCCATTACGTTGCTCTCATTCTGCTGATCTAACCCTTAATCGTACTGATTAAGCAATGCTCATACTTTTCTTGAGCTGTTGCTTATCTTTTCAAAGCATTTCTTCGGAAGTACGGTGAAATACTTTGTATTGTCAATGAACTTGGTATTCATAAACTTTGGGTGGCGGTTAAAAACTTTAAAGAAATGAACAAAAACACTGTGATAGTGCTCCTTTATAAATTTTATGTCTAGAACATGGAAATGCACACTCTCACATTGTGAGGGTTAATTGCTCAGCGTGCATTCTTTTTCATGTTTCAAGTAAATGTCGTGTTACTGTCCACTGTTGTTTTAAATTTATTTTCCGCTGTTGTGTCCAATGACTCAATGAGTAGTGTATCACACCCACTTGGCCGGTTTTCTAGTATATAATAATCTTCAACTCTGCCTGAGGCAGTGGTCTTGTATGACTCAAAGACCAGATTAGCTGCCATTTGTTTATCAACTTATCTATTCCATTATCCTGTTGGAGTTTGAAAATGAGTTTTATAAATCACTAGAAAACCAGTCAAGACATCGTGATACACTACCCATTGGATACAATAACAGGACATAAATTGGAACATGACATATATTTGAAACAACAATAGCACACTTATGTTAACAAACAAATGTACACACAAAGCAGAAGCAATTAAAGCTAAATAGAAATGCATGCAGGAAATCTGTACATGAAACTCTTGTAACCCGCGCACAAATCTGCATGTGGGAATTTAGTCTTAATAGAGAATGGCTTGAGCCGAGCATAGGTGTTAGCTGACATGACCCAATACACACTCGAAACAAAAATTTTATGATGGAGCATTTGGGAACAAATCTACCATTTCAAAAAATTAGTACTGAGATTATTGTATTTGACCACTGACCAGTTGTTTGACTTCCACTTATTCGTGTTGCGTAACAAAGTATTTTAGCATATTTATATGACCTGATAAATTATCATATCATATAAATACGCTAAAATACTTTGTTACGTAATAATAATAGACCAGAAATGAGCTTCCTGCAGTGTTACCATAGCAACGCTCACTTTCTCTCAAAACTTGCACGTGAATCTAGTTACGTAGATAGATGATAGATGATACAAACAGAAATTGCCAGTTTATGATAGAGATATGATCTTAATGCTAACAAATAATATTTTTCCAGCTATGGCAGTATCTTCTATGGCACGACTTTGTGGTAAAAAAAATTTATCTACTATCTTGATTAACACTATTCCAAGGATTCTTACTTGCTCCAGAAACATTCAGACTCATAGTTCAGAAAAAGGAGAAGACATCAAGTTCGATATTCTGGAAGCTTCATTAAAGCATGTAAAAAATCATGGATGGTCAGAAACGTCGTTGAAATTAGCAATTGGGGAGTTGAAAATTTCTGAAGCATGTTTGTCTATGTTCAAATATGGGGGAGCGGATATTTTTTTACACTATAATCAATCATTGGCTGATGAACTAGATGATATGATGGCACAGCAACAAGATGATAGACTACCAGGATCAGACCCTCCTCCTATGTCTCATTTCTTGAAGGATGCTATCAAAACCAGATTAGAACTTCAGTTGCCATATTATGACCATTGGCCTGAGGGGATATCCCTTTGCTTGAATCCCAAGGTTGCACCAGAAGCAACAAAGCAATTTGTTCATCTTATTGATGATATTTGGTTTTATGCCGGTGACAAATCTGTGGATATTAACTGGTATACAAGGAGAGCTGCTGTTGCTGCTGTTTATGGACTCACTGAACTCTTTATGCTGCAAGATGATAGCCCTCATTTCACGGACACTTGGGAATTTCTGGATCGAAGAATTCAGGACATTGAAAATATCGGTGAAAATAAACTTGAGCTTGAGAAAAATTTGAAATATACAAATGATTTTGTTAAAGGTGCTTTCATCATAGCCAGAAATATGTTGAGTTTGAACAAATGATAACTTGTCCCATGAATATTTTTCGAAAACAGTAGTTCCATTGTAAACTGCAAGTTTGAGTACAAGTCGTGGAGTGATTATTTTCTAGGTATGATATTGTGGAAGATTTTGGCTTACAAAATTGTGAAAGATTTTGGTATTGGTACTGTACATGATATGGACTATCCTTATACCCTCTGTGATGTGTATTACCTACTGAATTCCTAGTGGTAGTTTCTGCTACCTTGTTAAATAAATCAGCAAACTCCATCAACTCATTCAATTGTTAATTTTTCTTACCCATGTACACTTTCACCGTTCACGAGGTCTTTCTATGCTTCTCGACTAGGGCTTGACATTATTCACATTGCAGAGAAGCTTCAGATATCCTGTTATGGACTGTGGGTAGGATCTGAGTGAATCATTTTGCCTCCTTCTTCTAGCACTACAATGCATGTCTCGCTTAACTGGTGGAACACAATGGATCTGTCGAGTGATAACTGGTGACTTTCTGACAGACTTTGGCTTTGATGAAGACTTTGGGGACAGTGCTGGATTCTGCCTTTTTGCGCTGATAACTGTCTTCTTTTTCTTTCTATCCATAGGTTTTGAAGATGAATTTCTCACAGTTTTTTCCACTGGTATGATAGGTTTATCCGCAGTATTTTTCTTAGGTGTTTGATTCGGAGTTTCACCAAAAATGGGCGTATGACACTTGCTTGAGTAGGCCAGGATTTTTTGTTTCTCGTGGTTTTCTTTGTACTCTGCAGCAGCTTCTATCCATACGGGATACTTCAGGGTGTACTCACTCTCCATGTGTGCGGTAAAATGAACTTTCTGGGAATTTATATAGCTTTTATGACCGAAGACACATATAATCAGTATCAATAATAAAACAGATTGAGTGTTTACGTTTCAATAGCTTTTGATGAAGCTATTGAAACGATTTCTGTGTATATAATATCACTATACAACCCGAGCTACAAATTGATACTAGAATTTGCCTGAGCAGAGTAGAAAGTACAAGGTATGTTAAAAGAATCAAAGCAATTCTATATCATCGTACAGCATGCACTACAAGAAATACCACTACATCAAACGCAAGCAACAGCATTGGTTGAATGCTCAGGCTTTCAAATTATACTGACCATGCCACTTGTGCCAGAGTGCTAGTTCTGTCTTTTTCATTGATTCGTGTGCTTCGTGCAAGATTGTAAACAAAAAATATACTTTCAACACATTTACTTGTGCTCCAATTTGCGATTATAAGACTACTCAGTACATCATGCTTTCATTGCAGATTCTATGACTCAAAGCATCAAAGATTGCATAAAATCATGTACGAGCTGAATACTGCATATTAATTAAAATGTAGCTGATAGAGGGTTACATATTACTGAAGCAAAATGAAGAGTTGTTTCCCCCAAAGTACTCATGGCCTATTATAGCCCTGTAGTGCTGAGCAGCAAACAGTGCTTCTTAGCATACTTGATAGCAGAATTGATTCAGTTCTAATTATCTCAACCCCGTAACATGAGTTGTCCTATGACTAATAAAGTAAGTTAAGTGATGTGCCAACTCATAAACAGCTGAAGATGATTTTTGTCGAGTTAATCGTTGATTTGTGCAGTTTCTTCCTTGTTACCTAAATACGTACAGTTGTTACGAAGGATCGATTTTAACAGGAGCAATTGCCGTCAATCATAGGCAATCAATTTGTCATTACATATCCAAATCGAAGAGTATTCGTTTGGACATTTCCCGCCTTGAGATGCTATACACAAAAATGTGGTATTTAGAGAACACATACTCGCCAATTAGAGCGTGGTTTTTCGTCTTGAAGCTCTGTCGGTATTTCAAAATTTTGGACTTCCCGAGTCGTGAGGTGACGACAGTTTGCTGAAGAATGTCTTGTACTTTGCTTTGTTTTGATCAATATAGACATTCAATCATGCTAGATGGCAATCGTGAATGTCTCACCTTCTATTGCGCTACCACAATATCTAGCAAAACACTTGATAAAGCATGTGGCATTTGTGTATATCGATGTGGATCAAATCTTATATGTACATTGTACATATCTATGACGTAGGTACTACAATGTATATGTGAATCACTCCTCCCCGTTAGATTGATGACGTCATGAATTTCCCCCTCCTTTTCCTTCTCCCTGCCACTTCCTGCCTTATCATCAGTAAAGACGAGTTCCTACTCAAACCTAGCAAGCGGAATCTCGTTGTTCATCACGTTAATTCTCGACCCTTCGGTTTCCTGCCCGGTGCCAACTTCACACTACATCTCGATTGCGTGAGTAAAAAATGAGGGGAGGGGAGCGGAGACTTCTCTGAGCCTGGTAACTTACCACTTAGGGTACCTACTCCTGATAACTGTTCGTGTGTGTGTGTGTGTGTGTGT
>CAMPET010000396.1:0-20350 GCA_946803715.1 Beroe ovata
CCTTATCCTTCCAAATCATGTCTGTTTGAGTGAGCATTTGAGGACGGCTTCCAAACGAATAGAGCGATTGACTTGAAACTTCTACCATAGCTCAAAGACCAATTGAAACTCAGACAGCCAAAATTTCACGTCGATCCAATAATCGGTTCCCGAGTTAAGGATCGCCATAGCCCCTTATCCACCCAAAGCATGTCAGTTTGAGTGAGCATTTGAGGATAGCTTCCAAACGGATTGACCGATAGACTTGAAAGTTGAAACTTGTACCATAGCTCAAGGACCATTAAAAACTCAGACAGCCAAAATTTCACGTCGATCCGATAATCGGTTCCGAGTTAAGGGCCGACATAGCCCCTTATCCACCCAAATCATGTCAGTTTGAGTGAGCATTTGAGGATAGTTTCCAAACGGATTGACCGATAGACTTGAAACTTCTACCATAGCTCAAGGACCATTAGAAACTCAGACAGCCAAAATTTCATGCCGATCCGATAATCGGTTCCCGAGTTAAGGGCCGACATATCCCCTCATCCACCCAAAGCATGTCAGTTTGAGTGAGCATTTGTATCAATCGGCATACAAACTCAGCACAATAGACTATGATCGAAATAGTTTACGATGTAATATTTAACCGTTTACTCGATGAGATAGCTCCAAAATTCCTTCATATTCGTAATCTACGCTCAAAATTAGGCCGGATACACATCTTTCCATTCCTCACAGCAGTAAAATAATTTTTGGCAATCCTGACGCCAACAGTTTGGGATTGTGTTTCTCCATTTCAGTCAGTTGCAAATACGAATCCATGACGGACGAAATGACGAATATTTTTTTTCACTATTTTCACCAAAATACCATTGATTTTGGACGTATTTTTGGACGTTGAATCGATTCTCAGTGCAATTTTGGGGCTATCTCGCTTCCCTGAGGCATCACTTGAGTACCAAACTCAGAACAATGGACTATGATTGAAACACTGGACATTGAACAGCGGACAGTGTACACCTATTATTAAGTATCTACACGTCGTGTTTACTCCAGGAAAGTACTCCAGGAAAGCACGCAGATTTGAGAGATTATTCTCTATTTAGGCACATCAAACCTCTGTATAAAGTATGCAAACCTCGGTAAAGACAGTCGGCGGTCTCTGTACCACCGATCTGAGTGGGGCATGTCGCTCGGGGAACTTTTTGTGATCGTGCTGGTGTGGCGAGAGGTACGCCGCCATGGCTGGTGACTCGGACGAGTAGGACAGGGTGGCGTGGTGGAGCTGTGCCGCCTGTCTGTGTAGCAGATTCCTCATAAACACCTCGTTCTTGAGGTTTATCATTGTGCTGTGGAGAACGGACAGCTTCTTCTCGTAGATGCACGTTGTGCGGTCCAACTCCTTGTTCAGTCGGCTGATCTCACATCGCTGCTCCTCCTACACACACAAAGAGACATGGTGAGAGAGAGGAGTGGTGTCAAGGGTGGGAGTGGTGTCATGCAACAGTCTCACGTGTGGTACCTCGAGTTTCTGGAGGTGTCTGATGGCGAGTTTTCCAGAGTCTTTGCTTGTCAGATCTTGTTGAGACTGTAGCATTCGCTCGGCGTATTCCCTCTTCTCCCTCTCGGCCTAGAATAAGAGAGAGAGAGAGAGAGAGAGAGAGGTATAAGTACAGATAACAAGATGATAGTATCGGTAGTAGTAGTAGTAGTAACCACAGTACAATAACACTAAAATAGAGCACTTTGCACTAGGCTAATGTATCAAAATACAACAGCACTAACTCCTAACTAACAGAGTGATGGTGTTCTCTCAGTGCTATCATATCTCCCTAGATCACAGTTCACACAGTTCACTTACCGCTATAAATCACAGTTGACTGTTACCAATAGATCACTTACCTATAGATCACAGTTCACGCAACTTACCTTGACGTTCTCCTTGCTCTGCGCTACCAGCATCTCGTTCTCCTTCTTAAACTTGATCATCATCTCTGTCCTCACTTTCTGCACCTCTTCCTTAATCCTCGCTTCCACCTGAGAAATTGTGAAGAGTTGCTTCCTTGCAGCACCCATACACTGACACTGTATCATAAACTGTAATGCTTTTGATCAGGTTATCATATGTGCGAGTTCTCAATTATACGATAGAAGACGTGCATGAAGAGGGTAACAGGAGTTTGCATAACAGGTTATTGAACCCCACTTTTACCTGTGAGTTCACTACAGACAGGGCAACGTTCGCAATACCTTCCCATCTAACCGACTTATGACACTCATGTGTGTGTTGAATGTGACGGCACCTATTTCATTCTCAGACAACAGAGAAGCTCCACCTAAGTCGGCATATCACAGGGTTATAGATTCGAGTAGGATCCAGTGCTACGTTAATAGGCGGTCGTAACATGCTCCATGCGTTGTGTTTCCAGTGACTAAAGTCTCTACATTGCTGCTGCTTGCTGTGATCTGTGTGTGTGTCTACACTCTACTGTAATCGGTGTTTCTGTTGAGATCATGCATCTCTCTGTCTCTCACTACCTCACTCTCAGAAAAGACTGTTTCCGCAGATATCTCGTCTTCTTTCTCTGCTTTGGTGTCAGTGTTGTTCATTTCAGGGACTTCTATCTCAGGTGACTTCGGTTTAGTAACAGGCGTTATGGGTTTAGTAATAGGCGTTCTGGGTTTGGTAACAGGCGTTCTGGGTTTGGCAACAAGCGTTTTGGGTTTGGCAACAGGCGTCCTGGGCTTGATATCAGGTGTCTTGGCTTTTGTGCCTGGTGTTCTTGGTTTGGCGACATCAACATCTGTTCTCAGCACGTTTGGGTCTTGTGCTGGCGCAGCCTGCCTCGGTAAAAAAATAATGATGGGAATTTAGTGTGTTGGTGAGAAGGAACATGCATATAATATCTCTACTCTTTAGCATTCCCTTATAATTAGATTGGAGAAATACTGCACTTGCTGGCTGCAAACCAAACCTTCGTATGCCACTGAGCGCCAAGCAACTTGCATCGATAACCCATAGACTATTTCTAGTTGCTGCAAACAAATTTCAACACAAAAAACATGACGTTCATGAGGACCCTCTCATATCACATTCCCCTTAACCTCTTAACAGCATACAAGTCTACCGCTTGATCAAAATTACACCCCCTTTACCGCAAATCATGCATACAACTACCGTTACATCACAACTCTCAACCCCAGGTGCTGCAGTATCAGAGTGATGCACTGGTGCAGAGTGGTGTCCTGGTACAGAGTGGTACACTGGTACAGAGTGGTGTCCTGAGTGGACAGGGAGATAATGAGCATCATCCATGATGCTGGACTGCTGGTCAACACTTCCACACTCAGACAGAACAATGGACACCTCTGATTCCATGTGTCTGGTGTTGGATCGGGTGAGGGTTGACCAAGCGTCTCCAGAGAGGGGTGTTCCAGTATTTGGTGTTGCCATGGAGCGTTGCCTGGATACAACAGCCTCCCTCAGCTTATCAGAATGTGGAAGTGAGTCTGGTGTCTCAGCTGGATTAGTCTCACTCATTGCTTCAGTCAGCGGTAATGCTGTTTGGCATCCAACCTATCTCGGTCATCGTTTTGTAATTTACTAAGTCTAAAAGTTATCACTGATGAGAAGGTCATCAGCTACAATACCGTAACTAAGTATCGAAGAATGGAACATATATTAGGATTTGAAAAGTTAAACAATATTACTGTAGCAATATAGAGGGATTATAGGTGTTTCATACTTCAAGTTAATAGATCTAGAGACTAAGAAACGTATAGAAAGTATCATGCAGTTTACCTCAGCACTGCTAGTTCCCGATCCTTTTGGTGGCTCAATGGCTGTTACAACGGGGGAAGCAGGTGGCGTTGGAGATGCTGAACTGTCGACAAACGCAACTTTCTTCACCGCCTGACTCTTCAAAACCAGCTGTTCATTCTCGTCCTTCAACTTCGCAGTTTCCCCCTTCAAATTCTTCACTTCCTCTTCCAAAACAGATTTCTCCTGCTCACCCTCTTCTCGGACTAGCTTTAGCCTGGCTTCAACTCTCTTGACCTTGCTTTGCAGGTCACTTACTTCGTCATCAAGTTGTGTGCATCGCTTTGTTAGCTTATCCCTCTCATCCACAACCTGTGAAATTATCGCTACTTGAAGATAAATGACACTATATCTCTGTGTTCCTATGTTAGTCAATCAATGAAACGGCAATGTACATGGTTTGCATGTCTCACACCCTCAATTATGTACCTTTTGGTGGTCATCAGGGTTTATAGTGTTTGCAGTTATGTCGGGTTGAGGTGGAGGGGGAGGAGTTTCATCTTTCAAACTTGTCTCACTGTCATCATAAGAAAATTGTTCATCTAGAACTTTGCTTTCAGCATCTTGAAGTTGACCTCTCAATGTTGACATATTCTGCTCTTGGGCCTTTAACATTTTGGATTGTTTGGCAATAGTATCTCTGAGTTCTTGAAGGACTGAGCCACTTTGTCCAGTCTCCAATTCCAACATGTTTGTGTAGTACCTCCTATATTCCCCAGCTATCTTTTTACATGCATCTGCAATCTGAGTCTTGTAGCTTCTTCTTACTATCTGAAGTCGCTCTTCATATATCTTTTCCAATTCAGCCAACCTGACAATGCATTAAAGAGTCAGTTTTTAATGACATCATCATATAGGTTACTGTTATCAAACAATTAAGCGAGATTGACATGTGGTACCTATCATTAATTGAACAGTAAAGGTCCATAGCACGCCCACCAACTTTAGCATCATAATCAGCATGAAGGAGCTGTTTCGCAAATAGTAGATTCCTTTTGACCACAGTGATTTCTTTCAATAAATTCTAGTGATTAAGGAGAGTCAAGGTTTTGTATAGTAAAATACAAATTCAATCTTCGAATGTGTGCAGCTTTTGGCAATATAACTATGCATTATCTATCTAAAAGCAATGATAGGACTGAACTTTCTTGAAACTGAACTGATTACCTGAATAATCTTGATCATTTTGTTAAGATCAGTTATAGAGGACTCATCTGTCTGACATGCAATGTCTTTCAAGAAATATCCAACATTGTTGTTCATAGTGATTGACTCAGCAAACACTTGCAGAAGACGTGGATCAACCTCAACAAATCCTGGGCAGGTTTTCAGCTTTTCCATTGTACTAATACTGACAGGGGAGTTTTCTCCTGCAGAAACCACAACAGATTTTTCTTCTTCTTCAGCCATAATGCTCCTGTATCCAACAAGGTGAAAATATGATGCACAAGTCATTCCAGATAATAGTCAAACTAACCAAAATTAGAACAAATATATTTGATTTACTATGCAGCCACCCACTAAGACAAGTTATCATAAATCCATAATACAGATATCAATACCACTACATCTAAATTGATGCATTAGCATGATAGATAAAAGCATTAAAAAGCATTAATTCATTCAATCATTCATTTTCATCTATAAATGAAAATATTATCCACTCATTATCCATCACAGCATGCAGTCAGTGTCAGATGTCATCAAGTCAGTATCTTTAAGCTGCTTGCGCAAGAAACAATGCTCTATGATCAAAAAAGGCATTAAGTCCAATTCGAAAATTGTCAGATATTATCTGACCACTTTTTTTTCGCGCGCAGCTTCGATAAAGATTAAAGACGCGAAGAAAAAAATCAAATTGAATAGCTATAACAAGTGAAAAATAAATGCTTGTATAATATAATACTTGCACAATTGCCAAATGTTATTTGTCCGCTGTTTTTTGCACGCGGCGCGCGCCCTCGGCTTCATTGGAGGTCTTTGATGTTTTGGCCTTCAGAGAAGGTGCGCGCCGCGCGCAAAAAGCAGTGGACAGATGATATCCGGCAACATGAACAATACAATATTACAATGCAAATGCGCGCGGCCGCGGCCGGCTAAGATCAGAGTTTGTCGAATCATTAAAAATATTTTTGCCGGATGTTCATATTATCTGTCCTCTGTTTCTTGCCCCTTATTTCACTATGTGATCTGAAATGTCGTGGAAACTGAAAGAGCTGTATACAAACTGTTTACGTTTTTTTGATTAAGGCAATTATTGCTACTATTATAGAAGTTACATTTGTTATTTGGTCATTGTTATTATTGAATTGTAGCATAGTTTCTAGAAACAATGGAACTTAGCTGAGACCTTTTGTTTCAAGGGGAGTACCCTGTATGAGTACATAATTCAATGAATTAAGTTTATGAAGAGTGAAGTGTCAGAACAGAGTTGCCTGAAGGCAAAAAGTTTTATATATTTATTTATTTATTGAGCTGTTTGTCGTAATCCTGATATTGAAATATTTTGTTCAAAAAATTCAATTCAATAACTTTTTGTTTATTGACATGATCTGCTATAGTAGATTTTGCTTAAAATTTTGTTTTGCTTGAAAGTATATTTTGATCACAATTCACTGTTAGGATGTTACATGCCAAAGATGATTTCTATGCCTCTGTGAATAAAGATTGGCTGGAAAGTAATCCTTGTCCTGATGACTACTCTCGCTGGGGAACTTTTGAAGAATTGAACAGAGTGAGTTGATATGCTTTGTCTAGGTTCAAAATTGAGAATAGTTCATGGATCAATTGTTTGTATAATTGTGTATCAACAATAGAATACTGAAATTTTGAGTGATTCATATTATTTCAGTCTAATGAGGAAAGATTGCAGATACTCTTAGATGAAACTTCTTCAGAAGACAATGACTGGAAGTGTGTTCAGACTCTTTGGAGACAAGGCCAAGATGAGGACAAACTGAATTCAGATAGTTTGGACAATGTATTGAGCAAACAACTTGATGAAATTAAGGGAATAAAGTCCTCAGAAAACTTGATTGATACCTTGATTGAATTTGGTTCTTCAGGAATTGGCACTCCAATGGTACTTGATTCCTCACCCGATTTCAAAAACTCTGATTTCATGATTTTAAATATTGATAGAAATAGCAATGGTCTTGGACTTCTTGATAGAGACATCTACTTTGATGAGAAAATGTCTGAAAAATGTGAGGCATACAAGAAATTCTTAGTTTCTGTCACCAACCATTTGAAACAGTTCTGTGAATGTGAGTACCTACAGGGTGACAGCAGCAATGTTTACAACTTAGAGGAGAGACTTGCAAAATCCTGCATGAAGAATGCTGATAGGCGTATCCCAAGTAATGTGTATAATCCCCATTCCATTGATGATCTCAAAGAATTGTGCCCAAGTATCAATTGGGTGGAAGTGTTTGGAAGCCTCGGAGTAAGTTTAGGGGAGGGTCAATTTGTTTGTGTAACAGATGTTGAATTCATTAAGGAGCTTAATTCATGTTTGACTGATATAGACTTGGAAACCTGGAAACATTATCTTGCTGTGCGTTTGTTGTCATCTCTAGGTAAATATTTGGATCATTCCATTGATCAAATAGTGTTCGACTTTTATGGCAAAGTTATGAAAGGACAGCTTGAACAAAAGCCGAGGTGGAAACGGGTTTATTATACAATTGATTCTAAAATTGGACAGATTATTGGGAAAAGATTCGTTGATAAGTATTTCCCCAGCAAAAGCAAAGCTCAAGTTGTTGCCATGATAGATAGAATGAAAGCTGTTCTAGAGAAGAGGATAAAAAGCTTGCCTTGGATGGGTGATGCCACAAAGGAAAAAGCCTTAAAGAAGTTAGGAACGTTTACTGTTAAAATAGGCTACCCTGATAAATGGATTGATCACAGTGATCTATCTCTGACTGCTGATTCCTACTGTCAGAATGTCGTACTTTGCACAAAATGGTTACACAAGACAGAGCTAGCAAAGTGTTACAAGCCCGTGGACAAGACTGAATGGCACATGACTCCTCAAACTGTAAATGCTTACTACAACCCTTGTCAAAATGAAATTGTGTTCCCTGCTGGAATTCTGCAACCCCCCATGTTCGATGAAACGGCTTCACAGGCATCCAACTTTGGCGGCATAGGAGCAGTTATTTGTCATGAAATAACCCATGGATTCGATGATCAGGGGGCTAAATTTGATCACTGCGGGAATCTGGAGAATTGGTGGACAGATCAAGATGAGAAAAATTTCAAAGAATGCTCGGAAAAACTCAAAGTTCAGTTTGACAACTATCTTGTGCATGGTATGAATGTGAAAGGTGACTTGTGTCTAGGGGAGAATATTGCTGATCTGGGGGGACTGAGTATTTCACTTGAAGCACTCAAAACCATGTTGGAGGATAGCAAATGCAGCCATGGAGAAGTGAAAGCAAATCTCAAGGATCTTTTTTATGCCTGGGCTGTGATCTGGAGAAACAACATCAAGGAGGAGGAAGCCAAGAGAAGAATCATCATGGATCCCCACAGCCCAGGTCACTTGAGAGTGAATGGTATCGTGAGAAACATTGACGAATTCTACGAGTTGTTTGAAGTAGGTTGTGATGACGGTATGTTTCTAGAGGTGGAGAAACGGTCCAAAATATGGTAGAAAAACTAGCATAATACGTCCAGAGGGGCCATTTCAGAAATGGGCCATCAAATTGTAATTTGTAGAATTTGTCATGAAATTTACGATTTTTTTTGTTATGTGCTGGCCACATGGTCGATAAATTGTTAGAAAATTTCACACTTACTTAATTAATATTGAGGTCGCAACTTGACTACCAATGTTTATTATTACTGTTCTGTCACATTCGTTCACGGCGCGAAGTTGTATCCACCATCTGAGTTAACGCTGATATATGTTGTGTAGGATGGTGAAACATAGTGATAAGCCCGTATCAGGACGAGCTTGGAAACAGAAAAAAGAGTGCAGGTGAGAATGAGGATTTAGCTACATGATCCCAAATAGAGGGGGACGAATGTATTGCGAATGATGTTCTTGTCGATGAAAGAGAGTGTTCTCTGTCAACAAGTGAAACACGTCTTGACAATCTTCCACTTGCCTGTGCTTCGGTACTTGTGACTTGTGTTAAAACCTGTGCTACAACACGATTCAGTTTTGTTATCCATCAGGTTTTCAGCCCTTGGTAATGACAAATCTGCCAAGTCATCGTTTGAGAAGAAGATGCAGCTGAAGAAGCAGCTGAAGAACATCAGAGAAATGGCTAATCAGATTAAAACCGAGAAGCAGCAGGAAATTGCTGTGAGTTATAGTGGTTCATTATCTCAACATTAATTAGTATAGATATCCGCATTGAATACCTATCACAGTGTGGTATGAACACTGTTAATGTCAGCACCCATAGAGGGTAACATGACACATCCAGTATTGAACATTACAGTGTGATAAACTGTATGATTATTAAACACTCTATCCAAACACAGGCAAAGCAAGAGAGAATTGCAGAGAATAAGCGGAGACGAGAAGAAAATGAAAAGAAAGCAGAAATTGTCCAGAAGGTTTGATAAGCTATTTGCACGGTGTCGCGTTCTATTCATACATCCCACAATACCTGAACCTCTTGTATTTCATCCGTCAGCTATCTATTGGCATTCTGATCATTGTTATGTCACCGTACTGATCATTGTCATGTCATCATTCTGATCATTGTTATGTCATCAGATTACCAATACGAAGAAATTGAAGAAGATCAAGAAGAAGCAACTGAGATCAATCGAGACTAGATGACCACCGAACTTCACTGTTTATTGACCTCATATTCGACGTTTTTCAAAGTTTCACCAACTCGGATATGTTTCGTATTGTCTTGTTAACAAGATCTCGAGTTTCTTTACTACTGCTATTCCTGCTATCAATCTAGTTGTTCCGATATAATTTCCCGAATCCTAACCCCCTCATGGCCCATGTAGCAGGATGTCGCACACAGTGAGACAAGTGTTACGTCGGGTGGTGCCCATCGTGTGTCGAACAGCTCGACCAGCATGTACCATTGCTCTCCGGAAAATCCCCCTCCCATCCCACTGCCCGTCCCCTTCTCCCCTCCCTCCCCACACCCTGTACAGACATGGGTCAGAGTGGACAGCGGACAGCATCCTGGACAGGATAATCTACGTGCTGCAGACCTATGACAAGGTGGACGCGGACAAGGTGCATGTGGACGCGGACCTTGTCAAGGACCTCGGACTGGACAGTTTGG
Organism: Beroe ovata; assembly: GCA_946803715.1. Lineage (NCBI taxonomy): Eukaryota > Metazoa > Ctenophora > Nuda > Beroida > Beroidae > Beroe > Beroe ovata. Next base: position 10,075 of record CAMPET010000396.1, read on the forward strand.
ACATAGTGGAGGTATGCTACCACGTGGAACGGAGTATGAACACGTGGATATCGGACGAGGAGAGGGAAACTGTGGAGACTGTGAGGGATGTTTGGGAGATTGTTATGCACAAACTACTCTACAGATTCGCCTGATTCTAACTTATTACCATATAGCGATAAGATGATATGCGCACACTTCCATACTTTCATATAGTCATTGGTGAGAATGAGGGTGAAGTGTGAAATGTATGAAAATTTCTGATCTTTGTTAACTGTTACGAAATATAAGTTGATTTTCTAAGCGTTCTCCATCAGTACTCGATTCTTGCTACATACCTATTCAATTCAACTTATTCAATTCAACCTATTCAATTCAACCTATTCAATTCAACTTGCGACATCATAACGCTTGATAAGTTAAAATAACAAGTTAACTGTAACCCTTGTGCTGTATATAGGGCCAGGGGTTTGCATCATGGATACTTCAGACACGACAACAGCAACAGCACAACCATCTAGTTCAGAAATTGGTGATTTGACCACAGAGGTAAATGTGTATCTGTGTGTGTGTGCGTGTGTGCGTGTCTGTGTTCGTGTGTGTCTGTGTGTCTGTGTAGACATCTTCAGACCTGTTCAATCATATAGGTGATTATTCAGGCGTGTTTTCCTATAAAAGATTAACATCCCGAATCCCAGGAGGAGAGCAAGACGGAGAAGGACAACACAGGGACAGAAGAGGACGCTGGAGGGACAGAAGAGGACGCTGGAGGGACAGAAGAGGACGCTGGAGGGACAGAAGGGGACGAGGACGATGATGAAGAAGAGGATATCGACATGTTGGAGAAGGAATTGCTGGAGATGGAGGAGGGAGGGGAGGAGGGCGGAGATGAGATGTCAGATGAGGAGGGGACGGAGGGGACTGAGGGGCCTCCAGATGCAACCGGTGCGTGTTTATAGTAACTGCCGCCTCGTTTGTCCCTCGATCGGGACCAAGTTTGACCCACATTCTCTCAATCCCTCTCTTAATAAGGGCCGCGTAGTCGTGCTACTCACGTACATTGAACACTCATACTTGAAATAGAGTTATGTACCTACTGCTGGCGCAGGTGATCCGAGTGCTAAGAAATCGCGGAAACGGAAGAACATCCGGAAGATGCTGAGCGATGACGAGCTCGCTGAGGAGACGCGACTAGAGCAGGAGCGAGAGCTGGAGAGGATCAGGTGGTTGCGTGAACTCCACGAGAAGAGTCAGCTTGTGGAGGAGAGGAGGAAATCCCATGATCGGAAGAAGAGTGGAGACTCCTCTAAACCTGTCATGATACTCGTTGACGACAGTGATAATGACACTGCTGCTCCCGATAGGAAGTGAGTGTTGTCATGGTGACAGAACTATTGAAGTGATGAAGTGATCAGTATACGTTATACTCTTGGTCCTTGGACAGAAACTAAACTTTTCTAATTCTTGCTCCCAGTAGGTATTCATTCCCAATATTCCAGACCTAACTATGTCCATGTAGGAAAGTGAAGAAAGCAGCACCGACAGTAATCACACTGTCAAGTGACGAGAGTGAGCCGGACAATGACAAGCCCCTCACGGGTTACGATGACTCCACTGCGTTCGTGGGGGGAATGCACACAGACGACAGTAAGAATGTGTGTGACAGTCAGGGCAGGGTGCTGGTCAATGTGAACCATCCCCCTGAGGAGCCAGACATCTTCCTGACACCAAAACTCGCCAAAACTGTCAAGTCACACCAGGTATTGCTGTCACAGGCACACACACACACACACACACACACACACACANCACAGGACCCCTCTCTCCCCCTCCCCCACTCACCTCTCTCCCTCAGTTTTGTGGACTGCTGCCTGAGGAACACCCCCGCGCAGTGTGTGCTGATAGTGGTCCCTGTAAACGTTCTACAGAACTGGATTAACGAGTTTGACATGTGGGTGCCCGGCGAGTGTGCCGAACCCGACTCCTCACGGAGCTATCCTATCTACGTGATCAACGATCTTCTCAAGACGTTCGAGGCGAGGGCCACCCTGATTAAAGAGTGGCATAGCACTGGCGGCTGCATGATCCTCGGGTTCGTATTGTAGCCATAGCTACATTGTAGTAGCATCAGTACAATGTATAGTAGTACCAGTACATTGTACTAGCATCAGTACCTACAATGTATAGTAGTACCAGTACATTGTAGTAGCACCAGTACATTGTAGTAGCATCGGTACATTGTACTAGCACCAGTACAATGTATAGTAGTACCAGTACATTGTAGTAGCACCAGTACATTGTACTAGCACCAGTGCATTGTAGTGGTACTAGNACACAATATACACAGTGTACAATATACACAGCGTACACAGTGCACTAGGAAACTATAATTGCTGTTCCCAATACCTATTGTAACTTCTCTCTCACACACACACACACACAGATTGGCGGAATAAGATTCCTCTATGACAATATCATAGAGTCGGTATCGAGGTTCAATGCCAGCCCCGGCTTTGGTTGTATACTGGCTCATACCATGGGACTGGGGAAAACACTACAAACCATCAGGTTAGAGGTCAAAATTATGTCTCTACACGCACATACACAATCACACACCACACAGGACCCCTCTCTCCCCCTCCCCCACTCACCTCTCTCCCTCAGTTTTGTGGACTGCTGCCTGAGGAACACCCCCGCGCAGTGTGTGCTGATAGTGGTCCCTGTAAACGTTCTACAGAACTGGATTAACGAGTTTGACATGTGGGTGCCCGGCGAGTGTGCCGAACCCGACTCCTCACGGAGCTATCCTATCTACGTGATCAACGATCTTCTCAAGACGTTCGAGGCGAGGGCCACCCTGATTAAAGAGTGGCATAGCACTGGCGGCTGCATGATCCTCGGGTTAGTATTGTAGCCACAGCTACATTGTAGTAGCATCAGTACATTGTAGTAGCACCAGTACATTGTATAGTAGTACCAGTACATTGTATAGTGGCACCAGTACATCCCTCCCTCCTAACCCCCTCCCTCTCAGCTATGAGATGTTCCGGTTGCTGGCACTCACGGAGCCCTCGTATGCGGTGTCCAGGAAGCTGTGTAAGAAGAGACGGAAACGGGGTGCAGTGGTCAAGGAAGTGTGTGACATTGATGAGGAGGAATTCTACATGGACCTTCTCAAAGGTAACCGTGACGTCATTTTCATGATAGTGACCTAAATAGATAGTGGTGAAGAGCAACAAATGTTTGTATAACGTGACAAATGACAACTTATGCAAAAGTGACTATAATGCAAAAGTGACATCATTAACATGATCAATGATATCGTGCAGCTTTTGTTCCTGCTTGTATCGGTAGAGTACGCGTACGTGCGATGCTAAATTTTCAGCAAGACTATTTAATGAGATCATGACCAAGTACTGAGAACACTCCCTAAACAGCAGATGGAGAATCATATTTCATGTCAATAAAAATAACTGGTTTTTAATTGAAATAAAGCTATCACTCTTTCTGAAACGAAATGATAAACACACATTTTGAATCCTTATCTGTGTAAACAATACTGAACACAGCTGCCTTTCATACGGTCTCTAAATCTGTGCAGATGAAGGACTTGGCCGGAAGGACTGACCATGTCGGAATACGCAATCTGAACTTGTTTTCAAACCTCACCGCCAGTGACATAGATAACGCGATGCTGATTATCACGCGTTACACTCGGTCACGCGTTACTCTCTGTCACGTGTGTTAAAACGCATGGTTCATATGATTCCCACCTCGAGATCAACTGGTTTCCCGGTGTCCGGGTTGTTACTCGCACTCCTCTTCACTTGACTCTCCTTTTTCCGCTTGCTCCCCGCCCTGAGTTCTGGGTTGTAGAGAGGGTGAGTGAAGATGGAGATATCCTCATCTGCCGCCACCCTGCACTTGTCATTCTCCAGCTGGAGGAAATAGTTGAACCTTGACACGATGATGGGCACGGGCAGTGCCACGAATATGATGCCCGTTATGGCACACAATGCCCCGCTCAGCATGCCCACTATAGTTTTGGGCACCTCATCGCCGTATCCCACGCTGGTTATGGTGACTATCGCCCACCAGAAGGACCCGATCACACTCTTGAAATCGGTGCAGTCGGGCAGTCCCTCCTGCTCCTCCTTAGTCTTGTTCTCGTAGAGGGGGCAGTTCTTGAGGAGGCTGACCTCGGAGAAGTAGCCGATAGTGGCGAAAAACAAGACAGCCACGAACAGGAACACAAACAACACCAATATCTCGCTGACAGAGTGGCGGAGCGCAAGTCCCAGAGCGATCAGTCCTCTGAAGTGTTTGGACAACTTGAATATACGGAATATCTTGGTGAATCTGATGATGCGGACAACCAGCAACACCTGTGCGTTGCTGTTCACCATCAACTCCAGGTAGAATGGGATGATTGATAGCAGGTCTACCCAGTTGAGGATGTTTTTACAAAAGTCCAGTTTCTTGGGACAGACACAGAATCTACTAAGTAATTCCCCCGTGAACCAAATCACACAAACTGTCTCCAGTAGGAAAAACGCTGTCTCGTATCCCCCATTCCAATCCGGTATATTCCTGTTTCCTGTCTTCTGCATATCCGAGAATTTGGGCAGAGATCTCACACAGATTAGAGCTATCGCAGTCAGGATGCAGCCCAGGTCAAAGAACGCGATGCTCTTCGCCACTTGGGATGAGTTTGGGTCCTCCAGCGCTTGCCACACCTTCTCCTTCATTGTATCAGCTGTGGACGGCCGGCGCACGTAGAATGGTTGTTCCAGTTTGTTGATAATCCTGGCTCCGAGTTGGTAAAAGCGGGCCTCCTCCAAGAACACCAGGGGGTGAATGGTGGTGGGGAGGGATAGGAGACCCCCACTCTGGTAGTAAGCGAGGATACTACTGAACGCAGAGCGGTGTCTGTCTAGGAAGTACATATCGCACGACTTGTAGTAGTACTGCTCTATGCCCTCCCCGCCCAGTAGTGTACTGGGGAATCGCTTGAGGGTGCTCCGCCGTGTTTCGTACACCAGCCCACCCACATTTATCTTCACTATGTCATCGAACGAGAACTCCTCTGGGTACGCACGGAGCACTCCGTCCACACGACGCTGATCGTCTATCACAAATGTAAATCCCTTCTCCTTGAGCAGGGTTTTCAGCTTTTTCCTCGGTTCCCCATCCTCCACTGACTCCTCCTCCTCATTCCTCGGCTCTGGCGGCGTCGCGGGCGGCTCACTCTTCTTCTTGTACTCCGTGAGACGGAGATTCTTGAGGCGGCGTATCCGGTTCTTGAGGTGGTCCGTCACATCGGTCCGCCGGGAGGTGTCCGATTCGGTGTCCTCGTTTTCCTTGGCGAGTGAAGCTCGTAGCGAGAGCATCATCGGCAAGGGAGATTGTACTGCAAAACACAGAGAGTATACTCGGTGTGAGTGTCACACACAGCGTAAAAACAGAGTTTTCAGAGAGAGAGAGAGACGGGCGGAATAAAAACGTCAACACTTATGTGATACTGCTGTAGTAAAACTGCTGATGCTGTGATGCGGCGGCAAACAGAGTGTCTCGGGGAGAGGGGGGTCTTTGTAACTTGATACAGCCGTGTGTGTGTGGGTGTTAGTACATCCTATAATGGTAGTTTTATTATGCTGGGGAATGACGGTAATCCCATTACATACACAGTTACAGGAGTATATACTGTGATTCGGAGAGACAGAGGCAAGCGTGTCACGTGACACGTAAATATACGAGTGTTAAAACCGATGTGAAATCAGTTCGCTAAACTGACATCAGTGATGTCAGTTCAACAAAACTCGATTTATCAAAATCATCTCATGCTTTCTCAGAGGCTATTGCTAGTAATGATAGAATGTTCAAGGGACTAGTCGGTTAGCAAGAGAAAACACTAGGGGTTAGAAACTATAGGTTATCTGGAAAATTGCAAAGCGTAAGAGAGATCTTATAGGAAAGATCAAAGACTAGCTGAATACCTATAGATTCGAGTATAACCTAATAAAGATGAATAATTGAATAAATATCACAATAGAGATAGATAAGTGCCCTCACGTTCATTTGATTCTACGCTAACTATCGATGTCACTAGTTCAGTAATTAAACAGCAAGATTGGTGACGTTTTGACGTAGGAAACGTTATTAGCGTGAAATGAGAAATTGCATGCATAATATCTGAAAACAGAGCAGTCCGATTTTCATCCAGACACTGACGCACACTCATACACAGACACAGACACAACACTAATGTGAGTGTGTGTGTGTGTGTGTGTGTGTGTGTGTGTGTGTGTGTNTAAATATCACAATAGAGATAGATAAGTGCCCTCGCATTCATTTGATTCTACGCTAACTATCGATGTCACTAGTTCAGTAATTAAGCAGCAAGATTGGTGACGTTTTGACGTAGGAAACGTTATTAGCGTGAAATTGCATGCATAATATCTGAAAACAAAGCAGTCTGATTTTCATGCAGACACTGACGCACACTCATACACAGACACAGACACATACACAACACTAATGTGTGTGTGTGTGTGTGTGTGTGTGTGTGTGTGTGTGTGTGTGTGTGTGGAGATTTTGGTATAGAGTANCTGTGTGTTTGTGTCTGTGTGTGTCTGTGTGTGTGTGTGTGTGTGTGTCTGTCTGCATCTACAACACTACAGTACGAGAATTTGGATTATTCTAAAAGAGTCGTGTATTATAATCGAGAGACTGGTCTAGTGAAATTGCTCACACTTGTCTGCCGCCGCAGACAACAACTGTTGTGTGGAGTGCGGCAAATGCTGCGCACACTTCACAGTGGAAATTGTGTGGAACCGGGGCTGCTAAAGAGAGATAACTTTGCAAAGTGGGAGCTCACGCAAAACCAAACTATAATTCCTGTGTTATATTGAGGAAGCGAACACACAAGTACACAGTGAAATAATGACTGGGTTAACTTAGTTAACAAACACACTGCATATTAATTCTTCAAAGTGGTAGCACTAAATTCTTAGTCATGGGNCCCCCCCCCTGTTTCAGCCACCCAGCAGTCACTTCTCAATCCGGGGCCTGATGTCATCGTGTGTGACGAGGGACACAGGATCAAGAATGCCCATGCGTCCATCTCCAAAGCACTCAAGAAAGTGAGAACCAGGTACCTGCTACTGTGGTAACTCACCAACTCTCCACAGACTCTCAGACACAATTCTGACCCACAGCTCAGTCGTCTGAACTGTTGCTCATTAATTGTTCGCAACTTCTTGCTCAGAACAACATTTTCACTAACAACTCACCATTCCCCTTTCCTCACTAACTCCTCCACTACTCCTCATCAATTCCTCACTCCAACTCACTACTCCACCCTCCCTAATCAGGAGAAGGATAGTACTCACAGGGTACCCGTTACAAAACAACCTGGAAGAGTACTGGTGTATGGTGGATTTTGTCAGACCCAATTTCCTGGGAACTAAGAATGAGTTTAACAACATGTTCGTTAGACCCATTGAGAACGGACAATGTGTCGATAGCACCCACAAGGTAACAGCTGTTTCTGTGATCGTGTTTTGTGTGCAAGTTTGTCCTTCATTTGAATGGACAACTTGCAAGTGTTTGCTAGATATTCGCGGTCTTGTGATGAATCTGTCAGAAATTGTCTCGTACAAGTCTCTGTTTGTGTCTGTGTCTGTGTTTGTGTTTGTGTTTGCGTGTCCGTTTTTGCATTGTTGTTGGAGTGCTGTATACTATATGTGAATATCTATGTGAAGGTTGCACAACAAGGATATCTGCGGACAAAATGGAACTATGCGGGGGAGAAATGAAGTAACGATCTCTGTAACTTTAGAGTCTGAGTTAGGAAGCCTTATTTAAACACAGCGTTTTACCCGTGTAGCGAATGTGCAGTGCGTGCTCTATTCAAATATAACATCATTGCATGTTTAAATAGATGACTAAGCAAAATGGTACAAAACGTTGTTTCGTGTGGTGAGCGACTGTGTTTGTGATGAGTTATCTGACACGATAATTGACATAGTGGTGACATTGGGTCAATGACAGTGTGCTATTTTGACGAGACAAACCCATCCAGACAGTTGTAGAACAACACTTAAGAGTGAAAGTAGCAACATTGTTGCTAGGTTGCTGCAACAAGAGAATATCACTGAAACTTCGCTGTAAGAACAACACTAGCAAGAGTAATAATAATAATAAGCAACTATAGGGGTAAACAACAAACGGCGTGCTGCAAAACTAACAATATATCAACGACACAGGTACTCACACATTATGTTGTACTGTCACCTAATTTACCTGTCTATCCCAACACTATTACACTGTGTGCAGCAGTAGAAGAGAGTGCCACACACAGACACACACAGACACACACACACACACACACACACACACACACACACACACACACACACACACACAATACAAGTAAACCGACAAGTGACAAGTGACTGTGATTCTCTATGATAAGACAAAGCCGGAGCTAAAAACGCTGTTATGAGAAAACACCCGGTCATTTTGCTGTATCCTGTAAACATTATAACCCGTCGGGTAAATAATATGCTTTGTGTTGTAAGCGTGTAGTGAGCAGCAAATCATTGGTTTCAATACAAATTAGTAACTACCCAGTTTGTGTGTGTGTGTGTGTGTATGTGTGTGTGTGTCTGTGTCTGTGTCTGTGTCTGTGTCTGTGTCTGTGTGACATATACTGGTACCTGTCGACTGTTTGTATGGACCTGTTTGAGTTTCCGTATCTGTTTCAGGATACACAGCTGATGAAGTTCAGATCGCATGTGTTACACAGTCTATTGGAGGGATTTGTACAGAGGTAAGTAGTACTCTGACATCCAGCATGAACCATCACACCCAGTATGCGTTAAATCTATCAAATGAGCGCTTCCTTCAAAACATCGATCTCGAAGGCATCGATCTGCAATTCCTGCTCTCACTTAATCCTTGAATTGTAAAAAACTGTGCATTGAATTGCAACAAGTTCATTCACGAACTTACATGTTGTTCAGAGACAGTCGTATCGATCTCCATTGACGCTCAAATCTTGTCTCCTGAAATACACTATCACGCTACATAGCATACACAGTGCACATACACTATGATGCCTGGTATACACAGTATGTACAGTACATCATACTCTCCTGGCGTGTATGAGAAGTTGACATCACTAACGTGATATCTTGTCGTGTTGTTGTCATTGCAAGTTGACAATTCGCATGTTGCCCCTGACCCACTAACATAGCCCTGTCACACTGCAAGTGTTGAGTTTGTGGAACGCGCCGTGCTTCACTTTCCACTCACTCTAATTTCAGTATCTGATGAGCGCGCACACGCGCGTATAGGACGCGCACTCCGCGCTCTGCAGATTGTATGGGATTGCTTGTCAATGGCGCTTCTTTGCAACACTTTACACTACTGTATATACACACACACACTGTTCCAGGCGTGATCAGAGTATTCTACAACACACGTTACAAAGCAAGACGGAGTATGTGCTATGTGTCAAGATGACACCAGTACAGAGACGCCTTCTCAAGAGATTCGCGCTGGAAATGGATGGGGATGGGGCTGTTAACCCTATCTACGCGTTCACTGTACTGACAAAGGTAAATGTATATGTAAATTAGGGTGTTCCGTGATCTACAAGTACAAGGCCGTGCCTCAAAAACATGGAAAAGAGGCACACCCTACGTTGAATTGACAACCCTGCTGCTATCATTTAGTGGTGACGGCATCACTTATGGCATTAACCTCAGATTTGGAATCATCCTGATGTGCTGCAAGAAGTGGTGGCGAGCAGTAAAGTGGATGATTTGGACGTTGACTTGCCCAAGTCGAGCACTAAACTCGCGTTGGATTGGGCAAAAGACGAGATTGTTGGGTTGAGACGGGGGGTGGTTGAAGATGGTGCTAAAATGGTGCTCCTATTAGAGCTGATAGAGGAGAGCGTTGCCATTGGAGATAAGGTAACTGTCAGTCTGTCAACTTATGTGTTACTATCCGTTATTCCGTGACAGGAGATTGGTCGCTCATGTTCGACCTCATCTCCAATTACGCTCCCCTTACCAACTCCCCTACTCCCTAACCAACTCCCCTACTCCCTAACCAACTCCCCTACTCCCTAATCAACTCCCCCTGCTCCCTAATAAGCTCCCCCTGCTCCCTAATCAACTCCCCCTGGGAGATCGGAAGAGCGGCGGGGAGGGAAACAGGGTAGAGGGGGGGGAACGGCGGAACAATAAAGAAAAAGAGGGGGGGAGGGGGGGGGCGGGGGGGGGGG